>VCRD01008169.1:0-18452 GCA_006783055.1 Trinorchestia longiramus
CCCAGTTCCAGCCCCAGTTCCAGCCTCAGTTCCAGACCCAGTTCCAGGCCCAGTTCCAGGCACGACTGCTAAAGCGGTCGAAAGTATAGAATGATTCAGAACAGGACAGACTGTACTGAATTATCGTTCATCCTCCTCCAAATTTTATGTAAGTAAGGAATTAAAAACCAGAACAAAAAGTGATCGAAGAAACGAAAACGTCAAGCGTCCCGTTGTAGCGAAAACCTCAACAATTTTCTCACAGGTTAATTGTTGTGTTTGCTCAAACGGAGTCAAAGATTTAGGCTCCGGATTTTACGATCTTTTCTGACCTGAAAAACTTGCAACTGAATACAAATCTGAGAGTCTGGATTTACTGAAGTGTAGAAGGAGGTCACATGAAGCTGTTGAATGCAGTCACGAGTGTGATGGTGCTGAGGAATGTTAGTGCGTGATGATGATGAGGAATGGTTGTGCATGATGATGGTGAAGAATGTCTGTGTGTGATGATAGTGAAGAATATTTTCGTGTGATGATGGTGAAGAATATTTTCGTGTGATGATGGTGAAGAATATATGTGTGATGATGGTGAGGAATGTTTTCAGTAGTAGACGGGTTTCCAGTAAGTTCAGTTACATCTATACTTCAGTCCACTGAGAGCCTAGTTCAGTGAGAACTCAGTCAAAAGATAAATGAGTTCTATAAAAGCCGTAAGATCTAAGCAAATTCAGTAAGATCTAAATTTAGTAAGATATAAATTCAGTAAGATCTAAATTTAATACGACCTAAGTTCCGCACGACCTAAGTTCAGTAAGATCTCAGTTCAGTAAGATATAAATTCAGTAAGATCTTAGTTCAAAAAGTTCTCACAAGTATAACCACATTTACTGTATGAGGAAAGCGTAGTGAAGCTTTCAGATACGAGTAAAATATATTTGCTCCACATTACTAAAGAAAACCTATTTTAACAATTTTTATTTGTAGGACTGAAGTTTGTTCTTAGTCTAATTTTTTGTAATGAACGTAGAAGTTGCATGCTGAGTGTACAACAGATTTAGAAGTTTTCTTCCTTCTCATTGATAATTTTAGGAACTTAACAGCCTTTCTGATAAATGTCAGAATTTTCTACAAAAATAACACCTTGGAGCATCGATTTCTGTAAAGAAACAATGATAACTCATTTCATTCTTTAACTGTCGTGAAGGCCAACAGTTATACGTTTGTGTGGATGGAGACTAATTAAAAAGTGTATTGTTGAACAAAATTTTGCGTTTCTGTGTCATTTTTCCCGATTTGCTCAACGCAAAATAGGCGGATTTAATCCACGTACAAAATATGCATATTTTCATCAAGATTTTTGAGTTCTTTGCCTTCAGTTGTAGTAAAAAGTTATTGAGTAAAAATTTTAAACGATTATAGCTAAAGAGAAAATACCGTGTAATCGTGCACCTATTAAAATTATTCAACATCTACTGAAATAATTATGCGATTAGTATAGTAAATATGCACCTAATAAAATAATGACAAATCTAGTAATTTATTTTGTTTAAATTATTTTTCTAGGAACATAATTGTTTTAGTCAAACAATTGTACGTCTTGTAAAATAGTCTATTTCAGGCATAAATTATTCTGTAACAGATACTGTTGATGCATTTAGACTATCACATACATTTCAACGTTTCCACAAACATACATGATTCTAAAATTACTTTTCATTTGAAATTAGAACAATATAAAAAACACACGAAAAAAGGATAATTTCAGAAATGGAATTTCGAGTCATTTTTCAATTATTTCACCCACTGGAATTTTTATGAAATTTTAAACATTTACTCTGCTATTGATAATTATTGTTTGTGTAGAAATTACATCTAACAATAATATCAAAAAACGACTGTACGTGATGTGTGTAGCAAAGAACATTAAAAAAAATTGTCGTACAAAGAAATGTAGTTTTACGTAAAATTGTCTTAATAAGTACCATTAGTTGAGGTGATTTAACAGTAATGAGTGGCCGTTGATTTCGACTAGATATACACACACAAACGATTTCTATAATAATAAGGAATAACATCACATGTGCGCTGTCATTGCTTAAAACTATCGATGACACGAAAAATCCTCTCTCTCCCAAACAGTTTTGCTTTGTCATGTTTTCCAGTTATAGCGGACCAGTTTCCTTTTTCCTGAGAAAAAGAATTCACGTTAAATAGCTGGAGCGGTTTAAAGCTTTCAAAAATTGAACAAGTCTCTCTCGTTGTTTCGCATGCATTACGGCAGCTATCAAGTCACTTTCTACGGACCAAGTTTAGCCTGAAGGCACCCCACCAAACTCGAGCAGTGCACTTTACGTGCGAATTTCGCTGGCGTTCCAACACGTGTCTACGTTCGCAGAAACTCCGTTGGAGAACGGTTTTCACTCGTGCGTACCGCAGGTGTACGTGATCTGCACGTGCAGGCTTTTGATTATAATAACTATAGTGAGGCAGCCATAATTAGAGTTTAAAGGCCGGTGTTTTGGTTTTAAAAATAGTAAGGCCAGTACAAACACAGTCCGTGCATCAGACTAGTATTTATGACAACGGAGTGCATGGATACGCGTTAGCCGAAGGCTGCTGCGGCGAACGGGTTTGTCTAAAAAAAAATAAGTATGAGAACTAATTGACCAGTCCTCACAGCACGCATACTTGCAGGCGAGAATTTGGTGCGCATTTGGAATGAACAACTAGCAAAGCGTGCGTTTCTGCATGTATGACCAAACACAGGCTTTTTAAATATGTCCGAACGTAAGCGAGTGTGTGAACTATCACGGACGAGCTCCAGTGCTGTATGACCTTTGAAAAGCATTCACAATTGACAAACGGAAAATGATTTTTAAAAGTGTATAAGGTTTCACGAATATTCAGCTTATAGCTGTTTTATATCTAGAGCATCGACAGTAAATGGAAAACAATAAAAAAAGCTCTAGAAGAGATTTAGGTATTTCCATCCGTTGGTTTCATCGCAGTGTCTCAAAAATTATTTTCTAGGTAAATTTTGATGTATTATTTAAACTGTTCAAACATTTGAATAAATTATAAATGTCACACTTTTCTCAACTGAGTTGTGCCTGATTATTTAGATCTTAAAATTTATTACTATTATAATAATAATTAATTACAACTGACAATGGTTATTCGATTACAATTATTTTTCAATTGCCATTTGTGCACAGGATTCGGACCTACACTAGCCGTCACTACTTATGACCTACAATAGTCGCCACTACTTATGACCTACAATAGTCGTCACTACTTATGACCTACAATAGTCGTCACTACTTATGACCTACAATAGTCGCCACTACTTATGACCTACAATAGTCGTCACTACTTATGACCTACAATAGTCGTCACTACTTATGACCTACAATAGTCGCCACTACTTATGACCTACAATAGTCGCCACTACTTATGACCTANGTATTTATGACAACGGAGTGCATGGATACGCGTTAGCCGAAGGCTGCTGCGGCGAACGGGTTTGTCTAAAAAAAATAAGTATGAGAACTAATTGACCAGTCCTCACAGCACGCATACTTGCAGGCGAGAATTTGGTGCGCATTTGGAATGAACAACTAGCAAAGCGTGCGTTTCTGCATGTATGACCAAACACGGGCTTTTTAAATATGTCCGAACGTAAGCGAGTGTGTGAACTATCACGGACGAGCTCCAGTGCTGTATGACCTTTGAAAAGCATTCACAATTGACAAACGGAAAATGATTTTTAAAAGTGTATAAGGTTTCACGAATATTCAGCTTATAGCTGTTTTATATCTAGAACATCGACAGTAAATGGAAAACAATAAAAAAAGCTCTAGAAGAGATTTAGGTATTTCCATCTGTTGGTTTCATTGCAGTGTCTCAAAAATTATTTTCTAGGTAAATTTTGATGTATTATTTAAACTGTTCAAACATTTTAATAAATTATAAATGTCACACTTTTCTTAACTGAGTTGTGCCTGATTATTTAGATCTTAAATTAATTATTATTATAATAATAATTAATTACAACTGACAATGGTTATTCGATTACAATTTGTGCACAGGATTCTGACCTACAATAGTCGTCACTACTTATGACCTACAATAGTCATCACTACTTATGACCTACAATAGCCTTTAATTTTAAATGCAGAGTAGGTTTATAACAAACCTATTCTGTACGAGTTTGTTTGCCTTTTCCTTCAATGGAGCAAAAGAATTTGTGCGCGAAGCACAACATTTTTTATAAAACATATTTCATCTCAATTATGAAAGCAATGCACTCACTTGAAAATGAACTGTTATGAGTCTGTATTAGTGTGTACATTTTCATATCAGCTTTTCTGAATCTAGCTCTGCTTAATAAAATCTTAGCAGGTGTAGGAGTGATACCGTAGTAGAGGCACAGTACTATGATCATAATATATGAATTGATAATTTTCATCAACTGCAACAACCACTACTAAAATCTATCAAATTACATTTATAAATGAACACAAAATTACCCGAGTTTCAGTAACAACTACTCCAGCATAAATTATTGCCATAGAAATAAAAAAATTTCACGATAGATTCCAGAGCAGTCAATCTTGAGGAAAAAAGTTACAGAATCATAAGTAAAAAATAACCTGCATTAAAATGGTGCAGTCTGAAATACTTTATAACTTACTGAATCCTTTGCTGTATTGCTCGAAGCTGATATTTTAGCTAATATTGCTCAGAGGGAATTGCTTAGTTAATATTTTGTACACAAGTTTTAATGTAACTTTGTTTAAATAATTCAGAGAAAGTATTATTAAAACGATGTCATTTGCTGGCATTGATTCAGCAAAAAACATCTTTATAAATTGCTGGAAGTTTCGTCCCGTGAATAAAAAGCTAAACTGTGTAAATTAGCAAAAATTGTTAATGAAATAGGTTGTAGTTACGTAAAAAAATATGACTTACACCATACATACGTTCATTAATTTCTGTGATGTAAAAATTGATTTCTGCTTTGCTCCTTGTTACTCCGGGCTGATTTTACATAAGCAGACCCACTCAATTTCCTGACGACTTGATTTTTGTTAATAAAATTACCAAGTATTTTTCAAATCGTTTGCAATAAATACTTGTTCGTTCAACAATGAATGAAGTTACGGGTAATTTAAAAACCTTGTATTACTTTTCATTTTTAACGCCACCATAGTAGGATATGATAAAAAATTCATGTAAATTTTACCATTCATATTAGACCGTCCGAAAATCTTGGCGTTTCACTTTTTAAAATTTCTCATTAGTCCAGCGTCATGGTGGTGGAAAATTTTGAAAATTCTTGTTAAATTAGTTTTATGACATGGATTTCTTAAATTTAATACTCGAACGAATAACATGTTGTGCCTACTTTGGAATAAGTTCCTCAAGAAATTCCTGTAGCTGCTCCTACATCTTGCATAATATATAAGAAAACCAATGAAAACGGTGAAAAATTTCGTTTGCGATAAAATTCAAACATCTGCACTCAACTTATAGGTATGGAAAATTTTGTAGAACCGGTCTTCAATCTACCATAATTGTAAGATAAATTACTGACTAATTGAATCCCGGTAGTCAAAAAGTTATAAAATTGTTTTTAAACTTATAAATACATTGAACTTGGTGGTACTCAACGATTGATGAAATCGTTCTGCAATGTACCATGAATACATTGGCTTGTGGTTGTTTGCACTTAATTAATAAGCTCTTTTATGGAGTATAAAGGTTCACTTATGCTAACAATTCACTGAAACAACGTCAATGCAGGAATAAAACCACCGTTCAACTCATGAACTATTTGCATCGCTATGGAATCTGATACAAAAACCGTCGTTAAATTTTAATCGAAGGAAGATGTTTCTGCAGCACGACGCCATGTTGTCGGCTGCAGAAACTCCCTCGTAATTCAGATTTTACGCGCGGCACAGCGACTCGGAAAAACCATTTCTGGGTCGTAGTTGTTTTGTTATGTCGTACTATTGGAGGACGAGGTATAGAGACTCGAATAAAAGTCTCCCCGTTAGAGGCCAACAACCAATGAGGGACCGACTGGCCTCACGGCCTCCCATAATCAAAAAGGGATCCGAGGGGCCCGTGTCTTTTGGTAGCGTCTTATAAGAGGTAAGTTAGCTCTCAATTTTTCAGCGTGCGTTGCATTTTTTTTGGAACGCTCATACGTTGGTTTACTACATCAAGCAATACTCAGAGTGAAGCAAGTAAGTTGAGATAAAAGAATCGCATGCAAATGATCATCACATTTCAACAGCTGGAAGGAGAATGAGTGCAAGTAAAGACATCGCAAGGTTCGTTTCCGAAAAGAAAAGAATTTAGCTGCTGTAGAAGTGCTTCTTTTATTACGACACGCTTGCCGAGTAAATTTTGTAAGGCCAGCCATCGAAATTCCAAAATGGAGCACTTGCAATAATATCATATGATCGTTAAGTTGAACTATCCTTCATGTAGCAGCTCGATGTAGATTTATGAACACATACACGTCTGTTATACCAAGGGAAATAGAGTATTGAAGTGATTTTAGATGTTTATAGCTTTGCTAGAGCAGCTTACAGCTTTGCTAGAGCAGCTTACAACTTTGCTAGAGCAGCTTAAAACTTTGCTAGAGCAGCTTACAACTTTGCTAGAGCAGCTTAAAACTTTGCTAGAGCAGCTTACAACTTTGCTAGAGCAGCTTAAAACTTTGCTAGAAGAGTCGACAACTTTGCTAGAGGAGTCTATAACTTTGTTAGAGTATTTTACAACTTGCTAGAGGAGTTTACAACTTTGAAATGTACCTGCAAAGTAACGGAAGCTCTTAAGTTGGCATTCCACGAACTTTATTACGGGGAGTTTCAATTAAACGAAATTAAGCAAGATTTGAGATAGAAACAAGTTTCACATGAGTGAATAATTGTTGTTACAATGTTTAGGTATCAGATTTCTTATCGTTTGTAATAAGTAATCGGAAACTGAACCTGAACTTTCCCCTAAACTATCTATCGAGAATCAAATTTGAATTTCTCCGTAAACTAACAATCAAAATCAAACTCTTAGCTTTCCTCTACGCTAATTATTGAAATTACAATCTCAATTTTTCCAGGAACCAGGAGGGTTGCTGTTGTTTGTGATCAATGTATTAATTTAATGAGATGATTTATAGTTCTCTCGTTTGCGATATTTATCTTAATTACGTCAAATCCAAGATTCTAGCCCGTTTGTGGAGTAAATTGTCCGTTTGTGGAGAAACTTCAGTATATCCAAAAAGTTCTGAACCTCTGTATGAAAAGCCACTATTAACGTACAATCTCACTTATATACTAACAAGTGTTACTAGTGCAGGCATGTGTAGTGCATAACCTTGTGCTAATAGAGAATAGCGTATTAATCCTGCATGCTGAATTACTGAGGACAATATTCTCGGCAACAATTTTGAATTAGTGCATCGCTACGAACAATATTTTGTGCATTAGAAGCGTGCAAAGCGTTCGCTTGACACCATGTGTGCCACCAGCTTACCTAACTACACTAAAAAGGATTCACTTTGGTTTTATATTTTGAAATTTTCGTTCAAAAGTTGGGGGAAATTATATAAAAAACGAGTAAAAGTGGGCGGTAGTTTAGGAAATATTTTCCCAAGTCAAAAATCTCTTGGTTTTTATAGGATTAAGATAATAACAAACTAGCATTTGTTGTATTCAAGTTAAGTGTTCATACACATGCAATACATATGTAAGACCGCGTACTCGTTGCTTAGGCTGTGTGT
This sequence comes from Trinorchestia longiramus, assembly GCA_006783055.1. Lineage (NCBI taxonomy): Eukaryota > Metazoa > Arthropoda > Malacostraca > Amphipoda > Talitridae > Trinorchestia > Trinorchestia longiramus. The sequence goes on from VCRD01008169.1 coordinate 7,775, forward strand.
ATGTTCCAGCAGATCTTCAATTTTCCTAGCGGATTGTATGTATCAACACATTCACCACCCGAACATATCAACTCATTCATCACCAGTATATACATATCAACACATGCATCACCCGAACATATCAACTCATTCATCACCAGTTAGTATCAACACATTCACCACCCGAACATATCAACACATTCATCACCAGTATGTATCAACACATTCATCACCAGTATGTATCAACATATTCACCACCCGAACATATCAACACATTCATCACCATGCAGTATGTCTCGACACACATTCACCACCCGAACATATCAACACATTCATCACCAGTATGTATCAACACATTCACCACCCGAACTTATCAACTCATTCATCACCAGTATGTATCAACACATTCACCACCCGAACATATCAACTCATTCGTCACCATGCAGTATGTATCAATTCATTCATCACCAGTATGTATAGACACACATTCACCACCCGAATATATCAACTCATTCAACACTAGTATGTATAGACACACATTCACCACCCGTCTGTATTAATACTTTCATCAACCGATTCTTAAAGATTATTTTCTCTGCTGATATAATTGACGCTTGTGAAGTAAACAATAATAAAATTAACGCAACTTGAAGAATTCCGTAGGGATTTTTGAGCACAAGTTTATGCTAAAAATGTATCAAGCAATATAACACGAGCAAATTGCTACCAAAAATATTAGTAATTATAACACAAATGTCGAACCAATTTAGATTTTTTATTTATCTTCGAGGACGTTTCAGTTCGTTGATTTGTTCATCATTTTATGCGGTTGACATTAAAGTTATCTTGCTGATAACACTGATGATCTCCATTTCTGATTGCATGATCTGAAGCCACGCTGACGATGAGAGCTCCACAATGAACAAATTATAAAGAATGAAACGATGTCACATATTCGTCATGAAAAATTACTGTCATGGAGAAAATAGACGACTGATTTGGAGTATCATTTGTAAATCCTATTTAATATTTTTTAATACTGTCCTTATCATGATGATTATCTTTTTCCTGATATTTGAAAACGATCATGAGTGATTACAAAAACAATTAAAACAATTAGTTAGAACTAATTTTTTTACCAAATTCTGATATCGAGTACGAAGTCCATGAGTAAAAAGGGCTAAATAACTTCTATATAATAATAATTAATTCTGTATACACATAAATTACGGAATAATTATGTAGTAATATAAAAAATAGCAGCCAAATAGAATAGAACGAAGCATAAACTTGAAGAGCATTTTAATCTCTGTTTTTAATACTTTTCAAAACAATACATGTTACTTTACTATTTTTTTTTCATTAGCGTACTAATTAGGAAAAATGTCCATCATATAGAATGAAGCTTCACATTTTCATTAGGTCACATGTATATATATATATAAATATGTAGCCTTGTTCGTCTTCTCATGCAGTCACATGCATGATGACCAAAAAACTCCTTCAGCCAAAATTAAAGAACAAGGAAAACCAGGAAGCAGTTTCCTAATGAAACAAGGAACAGACCAGCGCTTTCATTAGTCCAGCACAAACATGTTTGTGTCGCCAATGATGTCGGAAAACCGAGACAACTCAACTTGCATCAAATGAGCAAAAAAAAAGACCAAGTCATTTGCATATTACATATTTGTTATCTGGAGCGGATATGAGCTGTCTGCGTTATTAAGCGTGGCTTCTTTTGAAAAATACACAACATTGTTAAACTATTATCGTTTTTAAAGACACTGTTAGATAACGAGTTCTCTGGCATCATGAGTTAATAAATGATCAGTGTCACTGTATGGCGTAGAGTGAGGAGGCAGGGGAGATGAATGTGATCATCAGCGCTGCAGTGGGAGATACAACAGCAACGTTCAGCTGTTCATCCGTACGGATGTCAGAACTATACACCAACACACGGAAATGCGCTGCAAATGCGAAGATAAGCGTAGGCATATATAAATGTAGGCAAATATGAGTGTAGGCAAATATAAGAGGAGGCAAAGATGAGTGTAGACAAATATAAGTGTAGGCAAAGATAAGCGTAAGCATACCTATATAGGTGTAGGCAAATATGAGTGTTGGTAAGAAAAAATAAGCGTAGGCAAAGATAAGCGTAGGCAAAGATAAGCGTAGGCAAAGATAAGTCTAGGAAAAAATAATAGTGAGCAAAGATAAGGCTCAGAAAAGATAAACTAGGTCTAAAATAAACAAATACAAAGAAACTCATGGAAAGAAACTCACGGAAAGACAAACGTATGCAAAGATAAAAATACATAACGACTGACAATCGCAGAGATGAGTGAATGAGTAGATTTATCCTTACATTTTTCAAATAGAATACCGTATTCTGAACAGAAAAATAGAAACTTAAAAATTTTATGCAAGATAATAGTTTTTCAAGATAAGCCTGGTTATCAGCGTACCAAAAGTTTATAATTTCGAGATTGCATCTCAAAGTCTTAGTTTATCTTTGGGTAACCACGCAAATCCCATGTCATCTAATATCAAGACATCAATCACGCACATATACCTCAACCACGTTGTAGACATACAAGTACCTAGTATTCATTTTTAATTTACGCCCGTATTTCTTGAAGGAAAGAGCTGAGAGGCTTCTGTCCTGCAGCATAACATTGATCTCATGCAATAATTACCCACATGGTGAAGGGGTAATGTGTAAAGCAATGATATTTAATTGTTACAATGCATAAATAGGAAATAGATGCTAGTGTGCATCAACCACAATTCGAATGAGCTTGCGTATGTAATTTAATGCGTAAATTTCAAACATTCACTTTTCAATTGTAAATTTTACACATGTTGAATTGATCATACTTTTAAATGTGCTGAAGTATTTCTCGGAATAATCTAAGTTATAAGCAACATCTTAAAAGAAATTCTTTTAAAATTTAAAGAGGTTTTTAACAATAAACTGTTGAATTTTACAAATCGGTTTCTCGTAGAACGTTAGCGATTTTTCTCAGCGTTAAAAGTTCCCAAAAATTTAACTGAAAATAGAATCATAGAGCCCCTTCCATTAACAGTTAAGAGCAAGAAATTCGTTCAGCCATTGCCGCAGCTTTCATCCCTTTTTGCAGTATAGGAAAGTTGATTAGAATTAGGAAGAAAATGGCGGTGTAAGTGCCGGCAAGACGACCAAGAGGCCCACGTAAATGTACATTAAAGAAGCCATGTTTTTGGGGTAATGGAGGAACGCGGCACTTTCAAAGCATTCCCACAAATCCTTCTAGGGGGAAAAGCGGTCGCAATGTGAAGGAAAATAGAAGGAAAATGTGAAAACGTTATTGCGATTTTTCGTGCGAGGAAGGAATAAATTGCTTCGTAAATAAAGTTTGTAGAGATACTAGTAGATGCAATGAAATTAAACTGCGACGTAGAATAAGTGTATGAAGTTTCATGTAATGAAGGGATTAAATTGATTCTTAGCGAATTTTAGGAAAATTCGACGTAAAAAAACTATGAAATTGCATGAAAGTGAAGTTTGTGAAGTTTGATGAATTAAATTGTTTCGTAGAAAATTTCAAGAAGTGTGGTTCAACAGTGGATTTTTACCTTGAAAATTTAACACTTTAACAAAGTTCTACAAACTGAAGGTACAAAAATATGAAGGCAGCAAAAAAAATGTACAAACAGAGATAAATAATATTAAGATATAACGCATGGCTTTTGAAGGCGCTATGATTGGTCCATAACTTAAAAAAAACAGAATGAATCAAAGATTTTATACTTTTTACTTGACAGCGAAATTTATGATGAGTTTCTGTAAAACTTATACCTCGGTATTTGAAATTAAATCACGCAGGGCAAGGTATTGAGTGGTAATTACAGGTCACTTAAAGTAAATCACAAAACTCATGACGTTCAGTGGTAATTCAAGGAAATTAATATTAAATCATGATGTGTAGCGGTAACCAGGTCACTAAAATTAAATCATACAGCTTATGATGTTAAATGATAATTCAAGGCAACTAAAAATAAATCATACAGCTCATGATGTTGAATGATAATTCAAGGCAACTAAAATTAAATCAAACAGCTCGTAATGTTGAATGATAATTCAAGGCAACAACATAAACAAGAGGGGAACAAAACTCAAAAAATATAGTCAGAAATAACATTAAAAAAGGTTTCAGTACCTCCACCTGAACCACTAACACTTCATAAACATTTTCAAAATTTCTTGCCAGTGCCAACGATCTCAAATATTTTCTGGGAAAATTGTATACAAAGTATTCCAAACGAACGATTTATATGTATGTATTTTTCAACGAAACAAATGCTTTTTACGTAAAAAAATTTGCTGGACTTTCCAGTAGGAATGTATAAGATAAACAGGTCGTCACATATTACAACATCTACTTATATAATCGATTATGTATTTCTTTCTTTCTGTATCCGTGTATGTTCGTCCCATTACTTCCTATCTATTAACGCATTCATTGCGGTATGACCCACCGGTGGGTCACTCAAGTTAGGTTCTGTAATTTTTTCAAAGCTTTCAAGTGACTGTATATACAAAGTAAAGATTTGCCCTGGCTAGGCAACTGCAGTGAATGTGATAATGAAAAAAATTATTGAACTGAAATCAGAACGGGTATAAATGTATTATTCGAATCTAAATCGTGGAATTTCCACAGGAACTATCTAGTTTGAATTCATTGATCCTATCAATAGACTCAAACTGCATAATGAGTTACGGAATGTAACTGAGAAATTTAAACATAAATCAGGGAATTTCCACAGAAACTATCTAGTTTGAATTCATCGATCTTATCAATAGACTCAAACTGCATAATGAGTTGCAGAATGCAACTGAGAAATTTAAACATAAATCGTGGAATTGTTTCACGAGTTACCACCACGGGTGTGAAGTCAGGTCAGTTTTGATCAAGAAACACTACTTCGAGCTGACGAAAATACAGTGAATTGAACAATAAAGCAGACTTTTAGTGAGTAAAAGTGCACTGAAATGACACAGACCCATTCGTTGAAAAAATAGATGAGTAATTTGACTAAATAAGATCTATTGATTTATAAAATAAGACCCACAACAGACTACCGTGTTCAGTGCTGGAATATAATATAATAAGGCAATAGAAACACGTCGTTTGGTCCATTCTTAAGCTGCTACCCAAGTCCCATGCTCCTGAATTTCCATTAGGTAGCTTTTTGGGATGCCTTGTGCGACATGAAAACGCATCAAAATTATGTGCCCTCGATAGAAGTTGATGAGACATGCAACTGACTTCCTATACGGAAGTCAAAATCCCTTAGCGATATCCCCTGAAAAGTTTAAAATCCCCTTCCCCCTTCTAGGAGGAAAAAAAGTATGTTAACCACTTGGGTGGACACCTGGAAACTTATTAACAGAATAATGTAGACATACGCCGAAGGAAATTTTGTTCATTCTTTAACATGTTTAGCAACATGTTTTACTTGCAATGAGACTCATATAAAGCTGATCAACCATACATGATAACGCTCAGAGCTAGACTAGACGTGCTGCAAAAATAGTGCTATTTAACTCTTTGTCTTCTGCCTGTAGCTTGGGTACCGCTACCATACATGGTCTTCACAGACTACGTCAGGAGGCAAAAGGTTAACTTCATTACAATATTAACACATTTCCTGCCCTTGTCTAGCCGGTGAAAATATTTACTTTGTACACAAGGGCCCTAGAATGCTTTGAAAAAATTACAGAACCTAACCTGAGTGACCCACCGGTGGGTCACTTCGCAGGCAATGTGTTAATCAGCTCGAGTGTGACGGTGAGCTGTAAGTTTTATAACTGGTGCATGAACAGGTCAATTGAGTACATTACGTATGAAGAAATCATACAGAACTATTATGAAGCTCTGTGAAGTGTACGGTTATACCATAACAAATGAGGAATTTAAAAGAATAGAATAGAATAGAATGAGGCTATAGGAACGAACCTTCTGGCCCATTCTTGGGTTGGATAATTACTTCGATAATTATTCGGTTGTTTACCCAAGTCCCATGCCGTATTTCTAGCCGCGTCAACCATGTCGGCAGCGGGATTTGAACCCAGGCATTACAAGAAAAAGAAACTAGGCGAATCATAAAAAATGATCGAAGGAAAAGGGCGTTTGAAAAAGTTCAGGATTACACCGTAGTGGCTAAGACTTGAAATATCGACATAGAAATTAAAATGTTTTGGTCAAATTTTCATCAATATTACGAGGAAAAATCTCGCTCATAAAATTATGTGTTTCCTTCTCATTGCGCAGTCTAGAAAAATGTTAGAACTCATTTTCTCTTCCACTAATTAAAACTGTTCGTTGTGTTAATTCCCTTGAAATTAAGCAATTGTGGTTAATCAGTAATTCTGTGTGTGCAAGTTTTGACAGAAGATTTACACGCATTTGTTAAGCCTTGAACTGCTGATCAAATTCTTAATCAACAATAATTTTTCCAAGATCTTTTATTGATGAATAAAAGTAACTAATTTCGATTATTTTTTAATTGAAAGTCATTTTCAGAACTTGTTTTGCGTATCAAACGAGTAAGCTTGCTCCTAATGGTCACATGATTCAAATATAGACCGCTGTACTCAATGAACTAAACGAAAAGTAATCAACTGTTAAGTACACTGCATAGTTTTGTGCTTAAATTCCTAAATGAAAAATAAAGGAACTACTTCTTGAAATTCAATGAAAATAAGGTAACGTTTTCATTCGCAGTTCATTAATTTTTTCGCTTAATTGGGAATTTTTTCACTAGGATTAGTTATCCGTTATACTAACTACAATCAAGCTCTTATCGATGTGGATTAGTTAGATAAATAAAGATAAATTAGAATCCATACCACAAGGATTTATTTTATGAATCACATTATACTAAGATCCCTATCACATTTCTTTTAAAAAATATATGCAATTAGAATTCCTGCAACGAGAATTAGTTCCTCGAAAAATTAAGTCCAATTAGAATCCCTACCACAAATATTTCTTATTTTATAATTCATATTATATCAGGATCCCTACCACATTTATTTTTTAAATTATTTACAATTAAAACCCCTACCACAAGCATTAGTTGCTCGGAAAATGAAGTTGAATTAGGATCCCTACCACATTTATTTTTTAAATTATATGCAATTAGGATCCCTATCGCAATGATTTATAAATTACATTTAAGTAGGATACCTACTAAAAGAATTATGTCTTTTCAATTCTGGGAACATCTTCCACGCTTTCATTTAAAAGTCTCCAATGAGAGAAGAGGTAATCACAATGACACTAAACTACTACAGTTCTTAATAAGTTCAGAAAACTAACAGTTCACAGATTGCCTAGTGTTCGGCCATCGAGAACTGCACCTGTTTTTTTCGTTATAATTAGACTAATTCCTTTCAAAGACTGGAAGGAATTTTGCAATTTTTTAGATATATTGAATTTGAAAATTGAAATTTTAGGATACATGAACTTCAGTAGGAATTTTGAATTTCATATATTTCTTTTGATGATTGGTGAAAAAAATGCATTTCAATCGAAATTATGTGAACGGACAGCGACCCAAACACAGCTTATGCAAGTACAAGTCTATATTTTCTGAAATAATTGTACGTTCAAGTTGGTTTTCAAATTTTCATTGTTTATTCAAGTTCTCACTTTTTTCCATACTTTTATATTTTGCAGAGACTCGGAAACTTGTGTGTTGCAGTTGTGCGTGAACGGCTGTGTTATTTGTTCGGTATTATCTCCTAAAAGGTTCTGGAGGACAGGGAAATGACACTGAAATAATTTATAAACTAATCAAAATTAATTAATGTTTCAGGCAACAGTTTTGATGATGATATACATATTGTTGACGACAGATAGAAAATAAATGCATATTCCTAATATGTTACACATGACTTCACGATTGTAAACCCAGGTTCCGTACATCTCTAACAGGTAAATTTTCATTATTTTCAGAAGAAAACAGGAATAATTTTCTTAACAAATAGACTTATCATCATGATAACTCCCACGTTGACTTTAGTTTCACACATTTGTGCAAGAAAACGCACACAAAATATGGACTGAAATTCTTCGTACCTGTAGTTCATTATATCACTCAAACTAGGTCGGTTCTCTTTTGTGTGGCACTTCGGACAACCAGGGCAGTGTGCAAGACTTCCTGTTCATTGTTCGGTGTGACACACGAATTGGAACAAGTTAAGCCGTCTGGTTTGAATACAAGGTGATGAGGTACCAGCAATTGAAAATTGAACAATTGTTCCTTCCATTGCTTGTAGCGTCAGGTATTCTGCGTCCCGTTTGAGGTCGTAATTTTCCTGATTCATGGGGCATATACGAAATTTCTGAGTGGGTTTTAAAGCATCGTGCTCTTCTTTTTGGGCTAACAAAATGATAATTTTTCTTTGAAATTGGTTTTTCCTTTTTGTGTAATTTCTGACAATAGTCTGTCTTCAGTGTCTTAGCTGTAATAGAGATATTTTATTGAACGAAGATAATTTTGCAAAGCAAAGGATTGCAAAACGAAAAGACTTCAAAAAACATCATAAGTTTGGTAAATTTTATAAATACTGGAAATGATCATTTAGTCTTAGGCTTTTTACATCAACTTGAATAGTATCTATGATTAATACTCTATCAAGAATGCAAGTTCAGAGACGGGGATGGGTTTCCCAGCTACAAGCCTCCTCTATATTTTGTATCTGACAGTAATTAAGGGTGCATAATTAATATATAATACGCCTAAGAAACTAACCCCAAACAAAGCACGGAAAATCCAGATGGTAGACCCAAACCTTCGCTCGAGTCCACATGTCTTTCATCGCTATAAGCTCGTTGTCGTAAACGTCGTAAAAAAATGCGTAAACGACTTGTCAGTCTGTTGTTAGAAATCCATTTGTTTCTGAAATGTTCCGAATGCTTGTATGTATGCAGAGTATACCGAATGCTTGTATGTATACAGAGTATACCGAATGCTTGTTTGTATACAGAGTATACCGAATGCTTGTATGTATACAGAGTATACCGAATGCTTGTATGTATACAGAACGTATTAAAATTATGAAACGTTTGCAGGTTTAACAAAAGGTAAATAAAGGTATGAACGAAATATGCATTTTCCTTTTTTTCATGAACTGAAACATGAAACATAAAATGTTAAATGAAACAAATCAGCATTATATGCGTATATGTTTCTAAAATAGCAAACCCAATTTCCGTTTTTTCCCTATTTTTCTTCTATTAAGCTGAAGGATATGAAATCAATTAACTGCATCATGTACCATGCTCTTTTTACAGGGTGAGGCATAAATTATGTTATAAAACAACAAAAAAATTTTCTTTAAAAAACATTTATGTCAATGTCTGACTTCTACAAATAGTAAGTAATTTAACAATATACGATTGGAATTAAAATTATTGAAAATGTTTGCCTTTTGGGCTCATTACTTTGCAGAGTCTTTTAGGAAAGTCTTTAATGGCTTCATGACCTTACTACTAAGGATATTTTCTCCCAGTTTTTATTGTTTCGACTTTAGAACTTGAATACTCTGTCAAAACACATTTAAATTGTTTTTTATCAATATTTATTTGATGTTGAGGTTTCTCCCTAGTTTTAGTATTTCGGATGAACTCCGTTTCTCTTCGTGTTTCGCTATAATAAACTTTCACATCAATTCTACAGATAGTGTCAATAGCTAATGGGTAATTGTTCTGCAAAAAATAACGTATATCAATGATAATTAATTTTATAAAAAACTTTGGTAATATTTACCAAAAATAATTATTAAAATTCATTTCGAAGCTGTTAATCGGAATTATGCCCTACCTTGTAGCTGTATTTTATTGCATTAATCACATAAAAGAGGAATGCTAGTCATCAAATAAATTAATAATCATGATTTTATACGTAATAATAACCAACGAAGATTATAAAAACTCATTTCATGTTCTTATATATTTTATTATACTTTATCTAACTGTTCCCTGTCCTCCAGAAATTTTTAGGAGATAATACCGAACAAATAACACTGCAGTTCACGCGCAACTGCAACACGCAAGTTTCCGAGTGTCTGCAAAATATAAAAGAATGGAAAGAAAAAGTGAGAATTTTGTTTATCATTCGCTTACCAGATTAGTGAACTGAAACTTTTCTTTGTGGCAGTGCGCGCGGACGATGAAATTTTTGCCCCAAATAATAGGTCAATGAGCCTATTTTTTTGGAGGTTTCGGTGGATCGTTGAAACTTTTTGTGCGTGAAAGTTTTATCTTTAAAAATGTGTTAATTATCTTGTTGTTTAAGATAAATGGAAGAAGCTCCTTGTAATTAAAGAGCAATCTCTGAAATGAATAAGAGTGATGTTTTTGTTGTGAATATGTTGTGGAAATGTGTAGTACATTATTTTGTTGTGATGAGTTTGTGCCTTGAAAAATGGTGCATAAAACAATATTAATTTACTGTTATTCGTAGATTATCCAATAGAAAATAGTTACTAGAAAGAATACCACTTGATAACAATGGTGGATTACCACACCCCTCAGTAATGGTGGATTACCAGACCCCTCAATAATGGTGGATTACCACATCCCTCAGTAATGGTGGATTACCACATCCCTCAGTAATGGTGGATTACCACATCCCTCAGTAATGGTGG
>VCRD01008171.1:0-18448 GCA_006783055.1 Trinorchestia longiramus
CCCATTCCCTCCAACTTTGACCCATTCCCTCCAACTTTGACCCATTCCCTCCAACTTTGACCCATTCCCTCCAACTTTGACCCATTCCCTCCGACTTTGACCCATTCCCACCAACTTCAACCAATTCTGATCAACTTCAACCTATTCTCAGCAACTTCAACCTATTCTCAGCAACTTCAACCAATTCTCAGCAACTTCAACCAATTCTCAGCAACTTCAACCAATTCTCAGCAACTTCAACCAATTCTCAGCAACTTCAACCAATTCTCAGCAACTTCAACCAATTCTCAGCAACTTCAACCAATTCTCAGCAACTTCAACCAATTCTCAGCAACTTCAATCAATTTTCAGCAACTTCAATCAATTCTCAGCAACTTCAACCAATTCTCAGCAACTTCAACCAATTCCCATCAACATCAACCAATTCCCATCAACTTCTACCAATTCCCACCAATTTCAACCAATTCCTATCAACTTCAACCAATTCCTATCAACTTCAACCAATTCCTATCAGCTTCAACCAATTCCTATCAACTTCAACCAATTCCTATCAACTTCAACTAATTCCTATCAACTTCAACCAATTCCTATCAACTTGAACCAATTCCCATCAATTTCAACCAATTCCTATCAACTTCAACCAATTCACATCAAATTCAACTAATTCTCAGCAACTTCAACCAATTCTTAGCAACTTCAACCAATTCTTAGCAACTTCAACCAATTCACATCAAATTCAACCAATTACGACACACCTATTGTTCTAAAAATAAAAAAATTCTAACATTTCGCTAGTTTGGATAATGAATGATGTTTGCACACAATATTTGTAGTACTTTATAAAAAAAGATAGGACACACAATCTTACAGTGAAAATATTGGAGAAAATCCGCAGTTGTTTTTGACGTTATTTCATTGAAGAATACAAGGTTACCTCATTCTACTAGTTATACTTTCTGCTATTTTACAGTTATACTAGTTACACTTTTTGCTGTTATACAGTTATATCAGTAACACTCTCTGCTATTCTACAGTAATACAGGTTACATTTTCTACTATTCTACAGTTTTACTAGATACACTATCTCCTATTCTACAGTTATACTAGTTACACTTTCTACTATTCTACAGTTACATTTCTACTGTTCTACAGTGATACTAGTTACACTTTCTCAGTCAGAGACTGATGTGTTCGGTGTCTGAAAATCTATATTTACATATATAATCGACAGTGTATCTCCATCTCTTTACCTGTGTGTGTCCGTCCCATTTCTTCCTCTTTATTACTGAAGAAAAATTATTGAACTAAGATCAGAACGGGTACGCATGTATTAACAGCATTGTATTGGGGATACCAAAGGCGCTGGATCACCATAAAATACTCCATTTTTCCGTTTTTTGATTTCTTTTCTTACACGGCCATGTTATCGGTAGATAAGATACCGAATGAAAGTTCAGTATACACATATTCATGAAAAATATTCAGGTTTTGTTTGATAGCACCATGGGTAAAACTGAACATTATATTTTATTTCATAGATCCTTAATTTTACCACTTTTAAACTGTGGAATTTCCACGAGTGTTATCTAAGCTACGGTATTGGTGGATTTGATACAGAATGGAAGTTCTATTACATGTATACTAGTGTACCCGTGCCATCAAAAATGATGCAAATACTGTTGGAAAAATATTAAATAAAATTACATATAAAAACACAATGCTATATATATATATATTTAATCACATTTAATCATGTTCGTAAAGGTTCGAACCTCACACCTGCAACACAACGAAGACAGCATGTTAGCAACGGTTAAAGGGCGAGTATATTTTTTTGAGACACCCTGTATATTTACAAAGGACAAACGTTTTAATTGAGAATTCCTTTAATGACAACATTCATAGTGAAAAACAAATCATCTACCAAATTTCCTCGAACATCAGTTTCTTTAATTGCTACTTTAATGTTATTCCTATTTCTTATTCGACTAAGAGCTACATACAGTTGGTGGTGGTGGTCGGTACCAATAGAAAAGTAAATCGTTGTCCATGAGACTACGTAACTGCAATACCCCACCGAACTCGGTATCCACGATACGGACTCGTGTATATAAGGCTCTGGATCTCTCTAATTTTTTTGAAAGTGACTTATTATAGTGCACTTGCATAGCGAAAATGAGTATTAATTTACCAGTGAACTGAAACCAAGACCGCCAGTGCTAATCTATTCTTAAGAGCGTGACACGAAACATATAAATATATATATATATATATATATATATATATATATATATATACATACATAAATATCTAAACACACGACGGTCATTCTTAGTATTAGATTAGATTCATGAAAAATATTCATTCAAAACGCAATCATTCGTTATAAATCTTCAGTACATTCGTCTTGATGATAATTTCAAATTAATCAAATCTAAACCGAGGAATTTCTACGGTAACTGTCTAGTTCCATAATAGATAATTGATGAACGAAAATTACGAGGTTTTCATTCAGATGTCAACGTTAGTTGATAGTCAGTATTAGGTGTGGTAGGACAAGTTTAGGACTTCAAGCAATAGGACTTGAAATGAATGAGGACTTGAAAGAATGAGAACTTGAAATGAATGAAATCTTGAAATGAATGAAGACTTGAAATTGGAATGAAAACTTGAAATGAATTAAATACAACGATCTGTGTATACAAAGCATCATTGTCTACTCATGCACTTGCATGAATAGTGCAAAAAAGATTAATTATGAAACGTTTCTTCGCTACGTGAACTCAAAATCGTTTATCTTTTAAAAAATCATACGAAACTAAACTACAAAAATTCTTTCAATAAATCATTGAGTTAATCTACACAAACTTGTTTGATAAAAATGATTTTAAAAACAAAGTCCCAGTTGGCTGCGGTGGGCGAAGGTGAGGTGGGTGAGGTGGGCGAAGGTGAGGTGGGTGAGGTGGGCGAAGGTGAGCGAGGTGAGCGGTTTCGCTGGACTACTTCCACCGTGACACAAATTATTCTTCCACTGGAGACTTCCACCACGCTTACGAGCTGTTGTTCTGTTTATAAGCTCGCTGCTGCATCGCGTGTGTTGTACGGTTCAAGAGTGTTTGCACGCTTAGTTTTGGTTTGCCTCCCGAGATTTTCATCTTCTCTTTAATGTTGCGCCGCTAGTCAGCTGTTAATAGAATCACGTTGTGCAATTTATATACATTTTATTATGCACATTTCATTTAATTTGAATGAGAATTTAACTATTCTTTTTCGAGAAGAGATTCCACCAGTTTTACTTATGGAGACTGGTGACGTTCTGATGGATAACTTAATGGGGAGCTCGTTATGGTGCCACGGTGATGTCTTAATTACTAATTAACAATTTTATCGCTGCTGAATAAATAGTTATTTTATTACTACTGAGTTATTGATTAACAATCTGATATTAAGAATGACCGTCGTGTGTTTACATATTTTTTATTTATATATTTATTTATTTATATGTTTCGTGTCACTTTCAAAAAATTAGAGAGATCCAGAGCCTTATATGTATACTCGAGTCCGTATCGTGGATACCGAGTTCGGCGGGGTATTGCCCTATGATTCGAGTACATTGTACCCGAATATGATACGAATTGCAGACATTTGCAGCAGTAGAAAACTAAGTGTCTTAGTTTTCACTAGGAATGTCACTAAAGAAATACTCAATTAAAACATTTGTCCTTTGTAAATATACATAAAATTCAATATACTGCATTGCGTTCTTATATGTAGTTTTATTTAATATCTTTCCAACAGTATTTGCTATCATTTTTGATGGCACGAGTAATATCACAAAATCTCTGCCGTCATTTTTGACGGCTAGGTACCCTAATACAATAATAACACAGTGTGCCCGAAAAATATTCCACTACATATAATAACCAGTTTGTTGCTTGCTTGCTTGGTCTGTCTCTCTGTGACGCTCTTAAGGATTTAGATAGGAGAAAATTCGATATGTGATACATGTATTGTAAGCATTGTATTGTGGATACCAAAGGCACATCCTTCAATGTGGAAACTCCTTCGTAAAGCCCGCGTCCACTGGCAAATCAAACGAAAAAAAATCAAAAAACGCGAGAATTTTTTCACGTTTAGGTATACTAGTATATCTACATATATCATACACAATGTATCTCCTCTCTCTCTGTCTATCTATCTGTCGGGGTCCGTCCCATTATTTCTTATATGTTACTAAAGAAAAATTATTGAACTGTAATCAGAACTAGTACACATGCATTAAAATAATTGAATTGTGGATACAAGGGCAACAAATTACTATAAAATACTTAATTTTTTGGAATTATTGGCCTTTTTCTCCAACACAGCCATGTTATCGCTAGAGAAGATACAGAATGAAAATTCTGTATACATTCATGAAAAATATTCGGGTTCTGATAGTACCACGGGTAAACTGACGAATTTTTTTCATAAATCTTTAATTTCATCACTTTAAAGCCTCAGAATTTCCACGGGTACGATCTAGGCCAGGGGTCGGCAAAGTGGTCGATATCGACCCCTGAGGGCCGAGGACAGAACTCAAGGGGTCGATAAATTTATGGGGGTCGGAAGGTGGTCGATTAAGGATATATATGATTGAAGCTGGTTTTAGCCATGCGAATGCGATTCTAACAAAGCAGAGAAATAGACTAAACTTGGAAAACTGTGGTGATTTACGGTTAAAGCTTACCAATTTTAAACCAAATATCAATAGCTTTGCTGCCGCTCATCTAGCTCATCCATCTCATTAATATCAGGTTTATTGATAAATAGGTAAGTTAATGTATTTTTCATTATTCTTTTTTGATAAAAAGCAAATTGTGTATTTCCATGGCAGTTAATATTATTGTCAAGAAGCACATTTGTTTTATATAATTAAGTTCATATCAATTTTCAACGATAAGTATTGTTAGATTTCGAAACAGTCAAAATTCTCTATAGGTAGGTAAACTTCTATTCTTTTCTTTTTTACTTTATATCAGTGAAGACTGCCCCTTTCTCTTGATATATATCTTCAAAATTGTATAGGGTACAACATAAGATTGGTTTGGTTTATAACATTTCTCTTTATTTTTGGTCATCAAAAATGTCAATAAGGGCTTAACTTTTTTTACCTATTTGTATGCGTGTGCGTGCATGGAGGGGTCGATGTAAGTACAAATATCATATGAAGGGGTCGACGGGTAAAAAAGTTTGCCGACCTCTGATCTAGGCCATGTTATCGGTAGATAAGATACAGAAAGAAAGTTCTATATGTATATTAATGTAAAATATTCATTTAAAGCAGAATAAATCGTCCTAAATCTTTAATATATTAGTGTTTATAATAATTTCAACAATCAAATCTAATAAAACTTATAACCTATTTATGAATAGAAAAATCCTTAATTTTATCACTTTTAAACCGTGGAATTTCCATGGGAATTCTAGTGTGTACATAATCACAAATTTATATTTGATGTTTTACGCGTTAAAATAAGGTAGGTAACAAGATATTATGGAAACAAAATAAAATTCTAGATCTTGCTCATTCGAATGGGACCCACCCCACCCCAACCTCCTAGCACCAGTAGTATTCCAACTACAGCCTTCTAAAATTCTGTATCCAGAAAACGTTGCTACCTGCCTTATTTTAATACGTAGAACTTCAAACGTAAATTCGCGATTATGTATACACTGGTAGACCCACACGTGAAAATTGACGTATGTTTTACTGTATTTTTTCGTTTGATTTGCCAGTGGACGCGGGCTTTGCGAAGGAGTTTACATATTGAAGGATGTGCCTTTGGTATCCACAATACAATGCTTACAATACATGTATACCCTACCAAATTTCCTCCTAACTAAATCCTTAAGAGTGTCACAGAGAGACGGATCAAGCAAGCAAGCAACAAACGGTAATATTACATAGTGGGATAATACCTAACTCCTCTACAATAATATTTGACAGCAAGAAAGGCACGTGTAATGTACAGTGGGGGTAAAATAACACAACACGCTGATTAAATCGCCAGATTGCACATTTATAGACCACGTACTATTACGAATATTGGACTATATATAAACAATGGTATAAAAAGGTTAATAATATATCTAAAACCTACACCTATGTACTAGAAAAAATATGTAGGAACATGAATAATAAGTACGTGAACAAAAGTTTTCAACACATTTCAAGATATACATATATTGATACTTCATGCATAGTTCTTATTATTAATTATGGCTTCGAGACGTTTATAGTAGTTCACTACCAGCCATTTGCAAGCTTCGGGCTGGTATTCTTAATCTTATTCCATTCTTCAATGCAAATTTCTCTAAATTCAGTGATGTTATTGGTATCTCTCCTTCAAATTTTCAATTTCAATTCTCTCCACAAGTTTTCGATCGGATTCATGTCCGGGAATTGACTTGGCCATTCTAAAATGTTTATCTTCTTCATCCTCAACCATTCCTTGGTTTCGTTTGCAGTATGCTTTGGATCGTTTTCTTGTTGGAATTTCCCTCCACGTTTCAATTTTAACAAACGAACTGAAGGTAGGAGTTGCTCTTCCGATATTTCACGATATTTCCTGCCATTCATAGTTCCTTCAATGATGTGACGTTTACCTATCCCTGATGAGCTGAAACATCCCCACACCATTATTGAGCCACCTCCTAACTTAACAGTGGGTATGGTGCACTTTGGTTTATACTCTTCGTTTTGTTACCCTCCAAACATGGTTTGTGCTGTTTCTCCCAAAGAGTTCGATTTTGGTTTCATCTGACCACAGTACTGAGTTCCAAAATGCTGCTGGCTTGTTCATATGGTTGTTGGCATATTTCAGTCTGGCTTTGACGCGACGGTTTTGGAGAAGAGGTGTCCTATGAGGGGTGCGGAACGAAGACTTTCATGGCGTTGTGCTCTGCCCATCGTGTGTTTGATGGCTTCGATCCCAGATGCCTTGAGACCATCCTTCAATTCTTCACGAATAGTTTGAGGCCTCTGCACTTCTGTTCGGACCAATTTTCTAGCAGCACGGTTGTAATCTTCCGTAGACGGCGAGTCCGAGGCTTGCTGAGAGTCGTACTCTTGCATTTCCACTTACGTATTATGATTCCAACCGAGGCTATAAGAACACACAGTTGTGCACTTATCTTCCGATATCCCAAACCTTCATTGTGGAGCTCCACAATATGTTCGCGAAGATCTTGGCTGATGTTCTTATTCTTACCCATGCTTACGACCTTTCAGAACGAGAGCTGCTGTACCAATAACACGTCATTGGAGATGAATACTGACGAAAGTTCGGTTGCCAAATAGTAGAATGTATCAGGCTGTCCGGAAAGTTCGTGCCGATTTTTGAGGGAAAGAAAAAGCTTAAGAAATATTTGTTATTACATTTTTAATCAACCAAATATGAAACATTTTGTTGCACAATACGTCTCCATCTATCCTCTAATTTGAAAATACCTTCTTCCCAGAATTGAGGTATTTTTATGGCAAAGAATTCATCAAGGTATCGTTTTATGTCATCCAAAGAGTTGAAATTTTTACCATTAGGACTATTCTGCAAAGACCTGAATAGGTGGAAATCTGAAGGGGCAATATCTGGTGAAAATGGAGGGTAAGGTAACACATCCCAGCCGAATTGCAGCAATTTTTATCTGATTCGCTAAGAAACGTGTGGTCTTGCATTAACATCTTGAAACACGACACCTTTCCTGTTGGCCAATTCTGGGCGTTTTTTTTAATTGCTGTTTTTAACTCATCCAGTTGTGAGCAGTATTTTTCAGAATTAATTGTCTGGTTACTTGGGAGAAGCTCATAGTACAGAATTCCCTTCTAATACCACCAGACACAAGGCATAACTTTTTCAGGGTGAAGATCCGCTTTTGGGATGGCTAAGAATGGCTCATGTCGCTTACTCCAGGATTGCTTTCTCTGAACATTTCGGTAAATAATACATTTCTCATTCCCGGTCGTAATTTACTTTAAAAAAGGCACAGTTTCATTCCGTTTATTAAGTAGATCACAGATGGAAACGCGATCCAAAAGATTCCTCCTATTCAACTCATGTGGCACCAAAACATCGTAGCGATTTGTGAACCCAAGCTTGACCAGATGCTCATGAACGGTGGATTTTGATAGGTTGAGGCTTTCTGCCAATTCTCGGGTTGTGGAATGTGGGTTATTCTCAATTAATGACATGATTTGGTCGTCATCTATGGTGGATGATCTGCCTGATCATTCTTTATCAATAAGGCTACAATCTCCAGCTCGAAACTTTGCGAACCACTTCCGTACAGTGCTTTCGGATACAGAATTATTACCGTAAGCTACGCATATTTCTTTGGTTGCTTGTGAGGCATTTTTCCCTTCATGAAAAAAGAAAAGCATTAAGTGCCGAAAATGAATCTTTTTATCTTCCATTTTAAAGGGTTGCGGAATTAATAAAAGTTATAAAATCGTAAACTTTCTTCCATGAAAAGATAGTTTAAACTATTCTCTAAATGGAAGTGTAGTTAAATCCTATTCTCTGGACTCAAACATGTTCTAAAATAAGTCGAAAAATGAACTACTAAAAATTGGCACGAACTTTTCGGACAAACCAATATTAGAATATTCTGGAATAATCCTACAATAATTTTCATGCATAATATCGAGAAAAAAGTCAGGTCTTGTAAACTTTTGTTCAAGTATTTATCATACATGTTCCGACATATTTTTTCTTTTAAATGTTTGTTAGTTTTAGATAGATTATTAACCTTTTTGCTTATTAACCATCACCGGCTTGGTCGACTATCACCGGCTTGGTCGACTGGTGAGCGAATCTGCTTGTGAGCGGAAAGACCGGGGTTCGAATCCCGCTGCCGACATGGTTGACGCGTCTAGAAATACGGCATGGGACTTGGGTAAAACAACCGAATAATTATCGAAGTAATTATCCGATCCAAGAATGGGCCAGAAGGTTCGTTCCTATAGCATCATTCTATTCTATTCTATTCTTTTATACTATTATTTACCTATAGTCCCTTTTTCGTAATTGTACGTGGTCTATAAATGTGCGACCTGGCGATTTAATCAACGTGTTGTATTATTTTGCCCCCCACTGTATATGACTGCCAACAGAAATTCCAAGTCTGAGCTTATATATGGAAACTAAGAACAGAAATTCCAAGTCGAAGCTTACATATGGAAACGAGGAACAGAAATTCTAAGTCTGAGCTCATATATGGAAATTAGAAACAGAAATTCCAAATCTGAGTTACATATGGAAACTAGGAACAGAAATTCCAAGTCGAAGCGTACATATGGAAACGAGGAACAGAAATTCTAAGTCTGAGCTTACATATGGAAACTAGGAACGGAAATTTCAAGTTTGAGCTGACATATGGAAACTAGGAACGGAAATTCGATGTCTGAGCTTACATATGGAAACTAGGAACGGAAATTCGATGTACTTACATATGGAAACTAGAAACGGAAATTCCATGTCTGAGCTTACATATGGAAACTAGGAACGGAAATTCCATGTCTGAGCTTACATATGGAAACTAGGAACGGAAATTGTGAACAGGAAAGCGTCAGCAGAAAGCAAGTAAGACTAGCAAGAGTAGCTAAGGAATGCTCTCCGACACCGCCAATATTCTGCAGTTTTAATAATGAAAGTCTTCCTGCAGGTCTGAAAATTTATTACCTAACATTTACTCCTTGTGGTAACTTGAGAGTTGTGAGACTTGATTATGATGGTACTGTGTATATTGTGTACCGTGTGTATTGTGTACCGTGTGTATTATGAATCATTTGTATTATGTACCATGTGCTATACACACCATATACCTTGTGTACCATGTACACCATGTA
Source organism: Trinorchestia longiramus (assembly GCA_006783055.1). Lineage (NCBI taxonomy): Eukaryota > Metazoa > Arthropoda > Malacostraca > Amphipoda > Talitridae > Trinorchestia > Trinorchestia longiramus. The sequence continues at coordinate 9,887 of VCRD01008171.1, forward strand.
CCATTTGTACTATGTGTACCATGCACCATGTGTACCATGACTCTTAGTGTTGCCACAACAGACATAGTACTGTAACTCCCCCATCGAAGCAATCCAGCAACAACGAGATCTAAGTGTCATTGTCACTGAAAATCTTAAACATAACAAGTTGAAAAAAGCGTCAGAAATGCTAGCAAGATTCTTGGTTTCATTGCATGTAACTTCGCATACAAGTCAAAGAACATAATATTACCGCTCCATAAAGCGCTAGTCCGGTCACACTTGGAATATGCAGAGCAACTCTGGTCTCGTACTCTAAGAAGAGATATTAATAAAATTTAAACAATTCAGCGTAGAGGAACGAAAATGATTCCAAAATTCCACAATTTAGGCTACGAAAGACGTCTTCAGCAACTTGAACTTATTTCCCTAGAACAAAGAAAACTGCGATGACAACCGATTGAGACCTATAAGTATCTCAACGGCCTTAACGATGTTACCCTGGAAGGGCTTTTCGAAAGAGACGGTAACATGGGAACCAGAAATAACGGCCAAAAACTATTACTCAGAAACTTCAAGGAATCCCGAGCTATGAATTTCTTTCCCGTTAAAATTCCTCAACTTGGAGCCAGTTGCCCGAAAACATCGTTTCTACTGGCACTGCGATTACATTCAAAAATTGTCTCGACAAATATTGGATTGGGACCACCCGGTATTATAACGTGCTGATTCCATCTCCCTAACTTTCAGGGCCAGTGCATGTTGGAGATAAATGCGGGTGACTGAAATGCCTGTGCGTGAGTGAGGTACGTGTACGTGACTGAATTGACTTACGGGATTAAGATGTACGTGCATGATTGATGCCCTTACTTTAGACGGCACGGGACTTTAGTATCAACCCAAGAATGGGCCAAACGACTAGTTTCTTTTGCCTTATTCTATTCTAACTGCCAGTCTGTGACGTGTCTTACCTGTGGACATCCAACACTTGTGACAATAACTGTAATACGTGTACAGTAACTGTAATACGTGTAAAGTAACTGTACTACTTGTGTTGTGTGCTCCCACGTTACTTAATGGCTCTTAATCTATTACTTGTCTATGTATCTCTCAGCCTATTTGCCTACCTGCCTATCTACTTACCTACTTATTTACCTACTTACCTAATGTACCTTATGTTTATTTACTTATCCGCACACTTACTGACATACTCATCTATTTGTTATCTGCCAACCTATTTGTATACCTATGTACGCAGACTACCTATAATATTGTATGTGAAAATACTTATATTCCTCATTATGATAATTATTTAATTGAAACAGCCATAATTTCATTCTAGTGTATTGTGCTCTCAATAACAAGTTTTTACGTGTAGTGAATATGAAGTTTATTTAGTTCTATTGAAACAAGACTTATGTAACACATAACAAGGAGACACAAACACGATAACCAGAACACAGAAAACACATTCATCACAAATACGGACGTGGGAAAAGGAATAGGTAAAAGTGAATAAACAAACAGTTTGTCTCATAAAAACGCAATGAAAATAAAACTTTAACAGGCTCAAAAGTTTAGTCCTTAACTGTATCGTGTATCCGACGTAACACAATGTTGATATACAGTATTACTACTGAGTTATTCATGACACCTGCGTGTACTGCAGTTAGTATCATTAATGACACCTACACAAACCCAACGAATTCAAAACACGTACAATTTAAGTTCCAGGTTTATAATTTTGATTTAATAGATAACTATTCTGTTGTTTAAATACACGAATTAACATACACGAATCAAATTACCTACAAGTTTTAAAGCTTAGTTACTTTACCTGTCCATCGGCGCCGAAAGAAGATCACGGCCCCCATTAAAGCCAGACATAGCACCCCTGCGATAACAGCCGTTGCAGTGGCCACACCAATGCAGGAACACGCTGGACTGTCCTCCGTGGTGGCCACCACTGCCCTGCTCCACAGGAGGACGATGGTCACTGTCCGCCACCCCACAGGGAAAAATAGCTTCCCCATGGCAGTCGTCTAGGAATGTCGATTCGTACTCAAGTCGTCATTGCATCGCTATGTTCAGGACTTATCTTTTCTGTCCGATGAACTACCTCACTTTCTAAATATTGCCAGTTTGGAAATTTAGCTTCGAAGTCTCTTAATAATTGAACAGAAAACACGCGATTACTCACAACTGACGCAGTTTTTTCGTTAATGTAAAGAAAGCAAGGAAGTTTCGTTCCGTTATTCAGTGTGAGTAAACTGCAAACTTTCTCGTTTCTTACACTTTTTTGTTCAATAAAACTTTTTAGATCGACCGAATTTAAGAAAAATTCACGGCTCTCAAAGTCTCAATAAATAAATTAAATTTTAAAAATCTTGAAAAAAATACAAAAATGGGCCCAAATATTTACACCTGTTTTGTTCAGTGCACTTCAAGAGAAGAGAAATAAAGATAATTGCGTGTGTGTGTGTGTGTGTGTGTGTGTGTGGGAAATAGCGTAGTATGTTTATTATGTTATATGAACAAAAGTTTTCTTCTAATTCCCACCACAAACACGATTTACGATGTCACGGGAATGTCTTTACTTAAAAAAATTAGGTCACATGTCTTTAATGTCAGTTATATGTTATGTAGATTTTAAATTAATAATTGGCAGGTTATGAATAATTAGCGGCCACAAGGTCAATTTGATTTTTTTCACGAAACGACTGAAAATAACTGCACAAGTGTGAGTAAATTTAAAATAACAAATAATGAACTAACGCCTATTATTCTAAGATTAATCGAATTTTAAGGTACGCTGTCAAAATATTTGCTGCCGTGAATACATTCAGTAAGTTTTACTGAAATGAATTATGCTCAAAATTGTTCATGTAATACACTCGTCACATTCCAGAAAACCTAAGTCTACAATTCCAGAAAACCCAAGTCTACAATTCCAGAAAACCCAAGTCTACAATTCCAGAAAACCCAAGTCTACAATTCCAGAAAACCCAAGTCTACAATTCCAGAAAACCCAAGTCTACAATTCCAGAAAACCCAAGTCTACAATTCCAGAAAACCCAAGTCTACAATTCCAGAAAACCCAAGTCTACAATTCTAGAAAACCCATGTCTACAATTCCAGAAACCCAAGTCTACAATTCCAGAAAACCCAAGTCTACAATTCCAGAAAACCCAAGTCTACAATTCCTGAAAACCCAAGTCTACAATTCCAGAAAACCCAAGTTTACAATTCCAGAAAACCCAAGTTTACAATTCCAGAATATCCCAGTTTACAATTCCAGAATATCCCAGTTTACAATTCCAGAATATCCCAGTCTACAATTTCCGAAAACCTAAGTCTACAATTCCAGAAAATCCAAGTCTACAATTCCAGAAAACCTAAGTCTACAATTCCAGAAAACCTAAGTCTACAATTTTAAAATCCTTATACCTGTGAAATTCCAGAACTGTCATGACTCTAAAATTGCAGAAGTCATAAAATTTGAAACAGGCTTCACAAACAAATTATAAATTGAAAGGAAATTCTAATTTGAAAATTTCCCATTCTTATTGATATACAAATAAAAGTTAAATACTAATGATTTCTCAAAATTGTAAGAAATTTTAAAATGTGAATCCAATTTCGTATACCTATTGAAAATTTTTGTTTTTCAAAAACTCAATTTTATGATGATATAAATTTTTAGGACAATTCTAAATTTCAACAAAAACTTCTCGTTTATCCTGAAAAATTGCAATTTCTATCGAAAATTCATTTTTTTCAAATAAATTTAACTTAAAACGAAAATTCTAATTTCTAACGCAAAATTTCATCACTATTCAAAACTTGATTACATTTTAGAAGACATGGGTAGAGAAGGTCATTAATTTCAAGGGCATTTATCAACGAAAACTTTTTTCCATTTGTTAGCGATAAGAAATACAGAAGTGCCCCGGGCTGTCCTCAACACAAACGTTCACTTCCAGTTCAAAGTGAGTAGTGTTATGATAACACAAACACTGGGCACAGACAAAACATAACTTTATACGGGTTAATTTGTCCTATTAGGAACTTTGAACTCTTGGTCCAGGAGCAGCAGCGCGGCGTACCATCACTCTCTCAGCACCGCTAGCATACTGGCGGTTACGTTAACTAACCTGTTTCAGTTGCGGGATGCCTACCTGTAGCGGGGGCAGGTAGCTGTGTGGTACCTGTAGCGGGGGCAGGTAGCTGTGTGGTACCTGTAGCGGAGGCAGGTAGCTGTGTGGTACCTGTAGCGGAGGCAGGTAGCTGTGTGGTACCTGTAGCGGGGGCAGGTAGCTGTGTGGTACCTATAATTTAGAACTAACTAATCTTCTCCTATTCAACACAGCAGAAACCTCGAATATAAACTTACACACAAAAATCAAGTCTCACCACACAAACAAGTTACAATGTAGTAGGTACAACAACTCACTTGCTTTCGTAAGTAAATGGCTTTAAGTATTATTTGACAAGGTGTAAAAAAGTTCATGTAACTTGTGAGTGCTCATGTAATTTGTGAGTAGGTTCGAGAATTAAATTATTTGATAAAACTATGGTTTTATTTTAGTTAAGTTCATAGGTAAATAGAAAAAGAAATTTTAACATTTGGATGTTCGTTCATTATTTATTTGTTTTGCAGAGGGTTGAAAAATTAGGAATTTTGATTCGATGGTTAAGAAACTAGAAATTTGGATTCGACCCTTAAAAAATAGAACTTAAGATTCAATAGTTAACAAGTTAGAAATTTTAATTCGACCCTTGGGAAAATTAGAAGCTTGGATTCGATAGTTAACATATTAGAAATTTTAATTCGACCCTAAAAAATTAAAAGTTTTGATTCGAAAGTTTACAAATTAGAATATTCAATTCGACCCTTCAAAAATTAGAAGTTTTGATTCGATAGTTAACAAATTATTATTGTAGATTTGAATGGATAATTAAATTTCAACGATTTCTAATTACTGACTGGAATGGAGCAGTGAGTGGGCGACTAGGCCTATAAGAAATTCTTTAGGCCGTTGGAAAATTCCTGAATGCTGGCTGTGTATGTTGAATTATTCGAGGTCAATACTACCAATAAAATTAGCACATTCATTCCGCTGTTTTGTTAAGTCCATTTCTTTATATTAAAAACGATACAACCTTAAAATTACAGCGTGTCCATAAAGACTCTATCATTTCAAAAATGTGTTCATTGACATGATAAAGAGACTTTAAAGACACTGTGTATCCATAAAACACTTGCATATTTATGCAAATAAACACTTCTTGACCAAAAAGGCACTGATTTTGAGAAGTAAGATAAGAGAGTGTGTGGTGCTGGTGCAGAGCTTGACTGACCTTCTCAAAGAAACAGGTAAGATACAATTTTTTTTTAATAGAGGAAAATTTTGAGATGATCGATTTGATATTTGGGATGATTATATTATCCTAAAAATTTATAAATATATTGAATTTCATGGTAAAAAATCGAATATATAGATTATATATTGTAATTATGAATAATTTCCACAGCTACAAGAAACAAACATTCACCGATTTTCAAACTAAATACTTTAGGCGTATATAAAAATATATATTATGTATATATAATAGTGTCTAACTACTTTACTGAACCGAACAAATAAAATTTCAAGTTCTTTTCGGGATTTATAAATTTATTAAAATTAAAAAAGAATTAAATATACGGTTTTCGAAAAACTGTTCATTTATGTGAAGCCAAATAGCGGTAAAAATTTATTTTTATCATAAACATGACGGGAATTTTTCAAGAAACCGAAAATTATTTTCCTGAGTGGAAAATAGCTGGAAAAGTTAGGGAAAGTGAGAACTAGTAAAACTAACTGGCAGATTCCAAGAATTGGGAATTAAGGTTAAGTGAACATTAAGGCAGCATAAATATTGGGACAGTTAACAACATAAATATAAGGGAAGTATAGATATTAGGGCTGTTATTATATAACGCACGCCAGGTGTAGGATATGTCAAACATCTCACAGTGTTGCCATACAGGTGTCTTCTAAACGAAATCTCAAAACCAAATGTAAAAAAACGCAATATGTGAAAACCCAGTTCGCTAATTTTTTTGGACAGTCCGTGTATCTGTGCAAGCATTTTTTTCCAGATTGAAGGAAGCAGGTCCGGTTAAATATTTTAATTTCTATATATGTACCTTCATTACATCATAATTATCTTTCAGTGCATTAAGTACAAAACCTCGTTTCTCATTGGATTCTGTTACCAATATTTGTGCCTCATACTAGTACGAAAACTAAGCTCTAGGAACAATAAAACGCTCTCGGAGACTGAGAAAGTATTTGTATTACAAATGAATTCAAATATATAAACAAGGTAGGGAGAACCATCTCACTCATGATCATGCTATACACTGTACATGTCTCGAAAATAGGTGCAAAGTATCAGAATTTTTACGTAGGGCAGGCCTACACTTAATTTCGCAGTATAAGATCGGCATACACTTAATTTAGCAGTATAACATAGGCCTACACTGAATCTTACAACATAAAATAGGCTTACATTTAATCTTGCAATAGAATTTAGGCTTACACTCAATTGTGCGGTACAGAGAATGCCTACACTCAATCATGTACACAATTTGTAAAATTAAAATTCGAAACACTTGAAAGCTAAAGCATCTGTCATCTAGGTGACTACATAGAACTCAAGTCATACCTGAAAGTTCAAATATATAGTATCAAAGGGCATTGGGCATCTAGGGGCATTGGGCATCTAGAAATGTAGCCTAGATTCGATGTCCTCATNTGCTATACACTGTACATGTCTCGAAAATAGGTGCAAAGTATCAGAATTTTTACGTAGGGCAGGCCTACACTTAATTTCGCAGTATAAGATCGGCATACACTTAATTTAGCAGTATAAGATAGGCCTACACTGAATCTTACAACATAAAATAGGCTTACATTTAATCTTGCAATAGAATTTAGGCTTACACTCAATTGTGCGGTACAGAGAAGGCCTACACTCAATCATGTACACAATTTGTAAAATTAAAATTCGAAACACTTGAAAGCTAAAGCATCTGTCATCTAGGTGACTACATAGAACTCAAGTCATACCTGCAAGTTCAAATATATAGTATCAAAGGGCATTGGGCATCTAGGGGCATTGGGCATCTAGAAATGTAGCCTAGATTCGATGTCCTCATGAAGGTAGTTCAAGTAGAAAATCTAGATGCAACAAGACACAACCTAGCATTAAATAATAAAGAATTTGTATTGATTTAAGGAAATCAGCGCTGCTGCGCGAACGCTGGACTCAGTTGTGAACAATTTTTCTGTTCTCTGTGAAATCATTAACTCAAAACACGTTAACTTTTAGAACATTTCTACAGACTGAATTTTGTACGAGAATTTTATTTCCAACACGCGCACACCAGCAACACAAGTGCGAGAGTGACAATTACTTGAAAATAAAAAATTAGGTGAAATACGGAAATGGATTTCTTCAGTGGAAATTCATTTTGAATATGCGAATTAACCGACAAGGCAGAAATTAATAGAGAACATGGAGATGAATTTCACCAACGGAAAGTCACCCAAAATGTCGAAATTAACTGAAAATGTGGAGATTAATTGAAAACACGGAAATGAATTTCATCGGCAAAAATTCATTTTAAGAGCAGAAATTATTACTACATGGAAATACGAAGAGTTGAATTGTTTTTGCGACCAATATACAAGGAACATGTACACGTTTGTGTGTATATGTAGATGTACACGTACATGTATGTACGTACGTGAAGAAGTCCGTTGAAATGAAATGGAAGCAATTTTGCTACTCCGGAACTTTGCTAGTGTCAAGACTAGCAAGGTTAGTAAGAGAACTAGTACGCGGTGCTTGAAGTCATAAATGACTAGTGTACCTAACAAGTCATACATAAAGTCATAAATGACTAGTGTACATAACAAGTCATACATAAAGTCATAAATGACTAGTGTACATAACAAGTCATACATAAAGTCATAAATGACTAGTGTACATAACAAGTCATACATAAAGTCATAAATGACTAGTTTACATAACAAGTCATACATAAAGTCATAAATGACTAGTGTACATAACAAGTCATACATAAAGCCATATATGACTAGTGTACATAACAAGTCATATAACGTAAAGAAAAACATTGTATACCAGTGATATTAACGCCTGTAGTAAATAACTGAAATACATATTAGTTGAAAAGTCGTAAAGGAATTGTAAAGGATTTTAAAATGAAGATTTAACTTATTCAAGAAACTCAAAAGAGAAGCGATGAAAAAATAAATCTGACAAAATGATTACAAAAAACCACTAGCAATTTTTTCATTGTTATTAAATACTTTTGTTTAAAACATTCCTGAAGAAGAAAAAGATTTAATGCAAACCTAAGCGATAGCATCAGACAACTTGCCAGAATTAAATGAATGGTATTCTGAAGCGTGGTATTCTGAAGCGTGGTATTCTGAAGCGTGGTATTCTGAAGCGTGGTATTCTGAAGCGTGGTATTCTGAAGCGTAGTATTCTGAAGCGTGGTATTCT
>VCRD01008173.1:0-18441 GCA_006783055.1 Trinorchestia longiramus
TTGAAGGGAATTGTTTATTATGAACTAATGGGTGACAATCAAACAATAACATCTGAAGTTTACTGTCAGCAGCTAACTCGTTTAAAACCAGTTTTACAGGAGAAACGGCCTTCTTTGATCAATCGAAAAGGAGTGATTCTGCACTATGATAATGCCAGACCCCACACTTCAAGAGCAACCAAAAATCTCATTGAAGAATTTGGCTGGGAAGTCGTCCATCACCCACCATATTCTCCCGATCTTGCTCCAACCGATTTTCATCTTTTCAGGGTCTTACAGAATCATTTAATGGGACAAAGGCTTACTTCAAGAGAAGAGGTTGAAATGAAGCTAGTTTCTTTTTTTGAGTCCAAACTGGCTAAGTTCTATGAAGAAGGAATCAGAAAGCTTATGGCAAGATGGGAAGATGTAATTAATAAAAATAGTGACTATGTTGAAGACTAAATAAATATATCTTTGACAGGATTTTCACTTTATTTCAATCCAAAAAAACGGACAGAACTCTTGTTATAACCTGATATTTATGATACCGGAAAAATGCATTAATATAGCAAGACAATGTATCCACTGACCGATAACATACGTCGGTCAGTGGATATATTTTTTGTGGACACCCTGTATAGTGGAATTTCCTGTATGGCTCTTATTAACAAACTAGTAGACCTACACGTGAAAATTCACTCGTTTTTTACTGATTAATTTCATTTTAATTGCTAATGGAGGCGGGCTTTGTGAAGGAGTTTACCCTCCAAATTTCCTCCAATCTAAATCCTTAAGAGCGTGACAGAAAGACGGACCAAGCAAGCAAGCAACAAACTGTGTATTATTAAACCAGAGGCCTGAACTCTAAATATTTGGCCTCTACTCCTCGCGAAGAATCAACAGCTGCGAAGAAATTCAGCTGAAAAAATTTGCGAAATAGCTTATGCATGACAGGATCAAAAGCTCTAATATAGTATTTTGACTTTTGAATATATATTCCAGAAACTATATTTGCCATCATAATTTAGGGATGAAATTTCATGGTATCTCATCTTGTTATTCGTAGACAAATTTCCACCTATCTAAATCCTTAAGAACGTGACAGAGAGACGGACCAAGCAAGCAAGGAAGCAAGCAACAATTTGGGTATTATTATATAATGAGATTTGCTGTAATCTTTTAGAGTAAAGATTGATGTTCATGGTGTAGCATAAATACTGCAATTTATTGATGAAGAGTATGACGCACATAGATACATAGTTACAATTTTATTAACATATAGATACCTAGAAAAATATGGGGCGATATTTTTCAATACCTTAAAATGCAGGATTAATGTTTTAAGTTTTAAATTTTAGTTAGAGACGATTTTGTATAGCTTTTTAATACTTGTCCACTATTTTGTAGAAATATTGGCTAAATAGGAGTATATAGCTGAAACAAAAAACTGTTGTAAATCATGGTTCCAAAAATAGTTTAAATAATATATTTAACGTTTTTATGTTTAACCAGGATTTCATTATAATCTATAAATATACAACATAACTCTTTTAGTATACTCGTTAAATAATTTTTGAGAATCTGTGGTTCACGACGGCATAGGACACTTTGTAAATCGTGTTTGTATAATAATAAAAGTATGAATGTTTATCGAGGAAGGTGTTACTGATTTATGATGCTGATGTTTTGCCACTACACTGATAAATTACAATTGCTCATATCAACCATACTCATATATCTTTTCCCATACCTTATGTACACAAACTATATACACAATATTAGCATCAAAAACAGAATTCAATTAATGTAAACATAAAAAACGCTTTAGAAATAATATGTCATACAGCTATTCATAAGCTAATCAAAATAAGCGAGATTGTTTAGGAAATGTAAGTTTGACTTTGATACAGAATTCTAAATGAAAGTTTGAGAAGTAGGTGATGCTGCACGTAGGGAGTCTAGGGACTCAGCAAATCACCTGTAAGAGGGAATGTTTCCTTAGTCTCTGACAACCCCTAATTTCACTCCTTCAGAGATATGCCCTCAAGAGTTGTTTTGTTAAGATTTTTTGGTCGTATAAGATATTTTTGGCTCTTGGCCTTAAGAAGCTCCAGGTTGCGGCACCCAGGCTGGACCTTCAGTACAAATATAACAATTCGTGCGTGGCACTGGGTCGGGCATGCCTTAGCTACTAACAATAGACCTTGAAAGTAACATACAAAAAATAGGAGAACAATAAATTGTGAAATGAAATATTGTTACATTAAAAGATTTATAGAACATGGAATAGCAAAACCCTTGCTATCCTTTGCTAAATGTTTGAACTTCTCTCTTTTTGCTGGTTGGAACAAAAAGAAACATCGTAAACAAAAGAAAAAAATCAACCTACCTTCAGACCTGGGGCTACATGGACTAGCTTTCGAAGCCCCAAATAAACACGACAAAGAAGAAGAAGACTCAGCAAATCCGCAGTGCTGAAATATACGTGTGCCTTCCGGGATGTCAGTGACCTCGACGCTGGTCTGCAATTGGTAGTTATCATTAATGATGTTATGTTTTATAAATTTTTGCTCTGCTGGAATCTGTGAATAGGCTTTGCAGCCTGTAAATCAGTATTTTAGGGTAAGTAACTTATTAATAATTGTAAGGGATATGTGTCATCGGATTGAACACAGGTGTTAAGTTTGTTGTGAACTTATATCACGAGCCTGCTGACTAATCTGGTAAAAATGAGTGCCGTAAGGAATGGACATTAGTTCTTTGAGCAAAAAAAATTGTGTTCACACTTTTGTGACATATTAAACTTGTTACAAGTTATTACAAAGATAGTATTCAGAATTAGTGTTGTTATATTTAGGAGCATTGCCAAACAAATAGGTATTTATAACTTTTTAATTATCTCAATTGTTAAGGGAGTTGTTCCTTACCTTAGACAAGCTAAATTTTTCTTATATGTACATTTAACATTTTAATTGACACCTTAATTTTAGTATTGCAAGCTACTCAGTATTTTTGCATAGGCTTGTAGATATACTAGTCTCAATAGTTAATAAGGGCACATGCATTTATTTTCAGATGATGGTCTGTGAGTAGCAACAGAGTCATGGCTACTCTCTCTGGTGATGTCAAGGTCTGGAGTCTACGAGAAGATGTTGTGGTCAGGGATGCAGATTTTGCTGCAGTGAGGTTAGTTGGGGGTGGCCCCAGAGGAATTACTTTAGACGACCCTGGCTCACAGGAGAAAAACTCGGGAAAGCCATCCTGTTGTATGTGAGTGTATTAGAAGGAATTAAAGGCCATTACAAAGGCCCCAGCCAAACACTGCCCCTCAAATCTCAGTCTAAGTCTAAGTTCTTTCCAAAGCAGCTTTGTGGGTAACTTCATTGCATTGTATTGCTTTTTATCAGATGCCATATAGACTACAAAAATTGAATGTATGAGGGTAATGGCTTCCTAAAATTTGAAGTAAAGTATCTCTATATATATGTGAATTTGAATTTGAAATTATTTTAAATTTTGAAATATATATATAAAAATTTGTGAATGTTTTCATTCTTCTCTTTAAGTATTTTCTTGAAGGCAAATTGTTTATGAAAATTTACTGACCCATCTTAGAATTTTTAAAGGTCTTGGAATTCAACATTTGAATAAGATTCACAATTTTTAATTAGGGTATTTTTCAAGTGTTACTCACTAAAAATATAAATTAAAGCCATGAAAACATTCACAGTGTCTAAGAAATGCTCAAGTCAGTTTTTCAATCAATGAGATAGAACTTTTGGTTCTTTGGGCTTGACATTTCTGTATTAGATTTTTTATAAAATTATCTACTAATTTTATGCTTGTACATTATATAAATTGTAGTATACAATTACCATATTTGTTCTTCTCAGGTATCAAGACAAGTCAAATGTGAGCAAGGAGCGTGTTTACTATGAAGAAAAAAAGCACTACATTGAGTCGAGGGGAGGCTGTGTTGCTCCTAAAAACAGTCGTCCAACTCGGCTGAGGGATGCTCTAAAAGAGTTTGAGGTTGATATTAGTATGTTAAGATTTTATTATACTGGTGTGGCAACATAATTTTCTTATTTTCTAAAGAAGTTCCTTTCATAAAAAGGAAATGTTGTGACACCCTGTATTTTATATTTTCTTGTTTTTGCTTTTTCTTCAAAAAACTTGTTGCACAAAGTGCTAGCTAAAATATTTGTTCAGTTATGTGTTTGTGTTTAGGTAACTAAATTAATATTAATTAAAAAACTAATATATGTTTCTTTATTTCTTGCTATGTATTATTTTTTATATATTTCATATCTTTATAATCAGTTTACTGAATTTCATCACAAACTTACTATACCTCTCTATTGACTACTCAATTTTTGACTCATCAGGCTTATACTACATACATACATAGAATAAAATAAGGCTATAGGAACGAACCTTCTGGCCCATTCTTGGGTCGGATAATTACTTCGATAATTATTCGGTTGTTTACCCAAGTCCCATGCCGTATTTCTAGCCGCGTCAACCATGTCGGCAGCGGGATTCGAACCCGGGTCTTTCCGCTTGCAAGCAGACTCGCTCACCAGTCGACCAAGCTGGTGATAAATACATGGACTGACATAAATACATGGACTGATTTTTCCTATTCTTTTAGTTTTATATGTACAAGCATTCTTACTCATTTACTTTTCTTTTTCATTTTAGTTTTTATTTCTTCTTATTAGTGTGTCAAAAGTACCTCATTTCTTTGCACTTATTGCTCTTAACCAGTTGTTGTAAGGCTGCCATACATTTTTAAATGAGCCTTTTTTGTTTGTTTTTAAACAATTAAAATGTGTGTATGATATGTTTAGTTGCATAGGTTCTAAATAATTTTTCTTACATTATTTCATTGCAAGAATCAAATGACCTTTAATGTACTCAGATACTTGGAAAAACCTCTTAATTAATTAATTAATTATTAATGTTAAATTTGAGCTATTCAGCACAATCCTTAACTCTATTTCCTGATTGCATTTCATTTTTCTGTCTTTACTTTCTTGCACATCTTAAAAAAAGACTATATTTGTTCATGAAAAATTTAACTATGTGTAATTCTCTCTGAAGAGTGTATAGTGAAGGGGATCCTTCACCACCTTTCATTGTGTTCCCAACTGTCTATGACAGATTTCTTTGTTAAATTCCATTATTGATCAGACACCAAGAATGCTTTGTATTTCTTGTTTTCTTTAATTTTTCTCTTTGGTAGTGAAGAATTGAATGAAAGCTCAAGTGTGGTTGTGCACATTTATAGTCATGAGCGTTAACTTCAGGTTCAGGAGCACGAATGTCTGTACAAGTCTTATACTCATTCTAATCTCGTGTCATCCTAGATTGTACATTAATGCCCTAAACAATGGTAAGAATTTGCAATGAATATTTGCTTTGATTTCCATTCAACTCAATTCTAGGTAAAGAGCTGAGGCTCACTCCTCCTTTAGGGATGCTTGAATAAGAATTATTCTTGAGGTTAGTTGTATGATTCTGTGTGCTTCAAGGAATTTTGCTGAATTTGTGTGCTGAATTTTTGAGGGCTATACACCATCAGTGCCTGCCTCTCAGTTGTCTGCCCTTGTCAGTTATTTCTGCTCTTAACTTTGCACTTGTCAGTTGTCTTTGCTCTTGTCAGTTGTCTTGGCTCTTGTCAGTTGTCTTGGCTCTTGTCAGTTGTCTTGGCTCTTGTCAGTTGTCTTGGCTCTTGTCAGTTGTCTTGGCTCTTGTCAGTTGTCTTGGCTCTTGTCAGTTGTCTTGGCTCTTGTCAGTTGTCTTGGCTCTTCTCAGTTGTATTTGCTCTTGTGAGTAGTGTATGCCTTAGTTAGTACATGTTGAGGATTAGGCATTCCTCAAGGTTACTCTCAGCTGTAAATTCTTGCATCAGCAACACTTGTAACAGAAATATAGTGTAATTTTAGCATGAGAGCCTGGTAAGCTTTTGCTTTCATGCATGAACAGTGTCTGGGAGGTGATTGCTGCCAGTGTTCATGCTTAATTATAGTATCTGCAATAATTGTAAAACTCGCTTTCAATTCATTTTGGTATAGCAAAAGAATAGTAAACCCAACACATAATACAGTTCATTTGTGTCTGTACAATACACATATATTTCTAAGTTTGAATGTACCGCTATAACACTGACCTGATTTTAACATTACGTGGCAATTTTCAGGAGCTGTTGTCATCGGAGCATGTCGTGTGGAGCAGCTGGGGCTTGCACTGCAGCCTGCCCCTGCCCACTGAGAGTGTCAGTGACTCCATCTCTCAGAGGGCGGAACCCTGCAGAGTATATTATGTGAGGACACTCATTTCAGTATTTCATGCATTGGAAAAAGGTTCATTTTCACTGTTTGTTCAATTATGCATTGGAAAATGCTTCTTATTTTTAATTCATGTTTAATCTTCCATTACAAACAGCGTTTTAGCACGTGTGAATACAGGCTTCAAATGAATTGTATTTATGCATAGAAAACAAAAGGAATTTAGTACGAATTGCGTCGGCTAGAACGTATAGTTACTGCGATGGACAGAAGTGAAGTAATAAATGCCTGTTTACTAGAGCCATTTCTTTTGATGAATATGATCACGGAATTAAGCGGCTGAAATATTTAATTTATTTTCTAATATTGTAAGTGCTGCTTGATGACGTGGAATAATGGGATTATTGAAGCGGATTTTGTCTTCAAGACAAACATGTTAGAAAAATTGCTATCACCAAAGTGAAATGAACAATATTTAATGAAGAGAATTTTCATCTGTTATTTTAAAATACTGGAATAACTACCTGACTTTGCATGATGCAATATTCTTTACTTCTCTACTTTCAAACAAATTTGATGCAAGAAGCTTGGTAACTTACATAATTCTGCATAAGAATTTGGTTTCGTCAATAGATGTTAGAGGCTGTTCATACTGTCACATTCTAAACTCGTTTGTTACTTGCATCAAGTTAAGTTTATATGTTTCACTTCGTATTACAGTATCAAGTGTGTGGCCAGTAAATATTTGGGAAATGTATCCCCAAACATCCAAAATCTTTCATATTCATTTTTGGGTGTTGTACTGTGTTGTAGTCATTATTATATCAAGTTCCATCTCATTTTTCCAGATTTTAACCTGCAGTAATAATATTGGACTGACATACATAATTCTTTCCCACTTTGACTGATATGAACCCGAGACGATGAGATAGAACTTTATTAAACTGTTCGTGTAAAAATTCATATGAATCTTTCGAGATTGGGAGCTTGAGAATAATTATAATGAACTCTCGATATGAGAGTTTCAATTTACGAGCTCTGTCTAAGAAGGGATTTGTTAACGTAGCTTCGACTGTGCCATACTTTGGTGTGCAGTTAGTGCTGTCGTCGGGCATGGTGTGCACAGCACTGGTGAGTGCAGTGACTGGTGACCTGCGTGCGCTGTCCTCAGACAAGTACATGGTCGGCAAGCTGCTGTCTGAACACCCTGCACACGGTGAGACTTAGAATAGAATAAGGCAATAGACACGAGCTGTTTGGCCCATTCTTGGGTTGATACCTAAGTCCCATGCCGTGATACCCAAGTCCCATTCCGATTTGTGACGTTAGTGTTTGTAGCTGGTAAATGCAGTGTTATGTGGGCTCCAGATTAATTTCGTGGAAGGTTTTAAAGTAATTCTGTTATTGTTTACCCCTCATGTGTTTACTAGAAATATTTTTGTTTGTGCGATGGGGAAATGGTAAAAAGTAATTTTCCTATCTCTATGTTTCCATTTTCTTGCTCATGAAACTCGTTGACTGATCTGAACGCTGATTACTATTGTGCTTTTTATTTGTTTAAAATTACTTCATTTACATTTATTCGTTAGTCTCTATGGCGCTCGTTGATAGTTCGTCCTCGTTAGTAAACATCAAGACTTGGCAACGCAGAAATAGGATCGAGCTACTCCCTAGTCAACAGTAATGCTTGTTTGAGAATTTTTCCGGTCAAGGAAATTGATTAGATAAGAAATTTCATTGGATTGAGAAATTTTATTGGATCAAAAAATTGTATTAGATCAAGCAAGTTCATTGGATTAAGTAATTTTACTGGGGCAACTAATTTTATTGGATCGAGGACTTTCATTGAAACAAGGACTTCGATCGTTGATTTATACGCCTTCCTTAATAGATTATTATCTGGTCTTCAAGGAAAGGAAACCATAAGTGGAAATTTCTTGATACTTTATTGATATTGAATGCGCTTTGATTCCTAGTGAGATAGGAGAAGTTTGAGGGCGAATCACTAATAAAACTAGAAAACAGAAGTGGACCGAGAACCGATCCTTTAAGAACTCCGAAATCGTTGCGTATGAATGGTTATATTGTTTTTTAGGCAGACTGCATGGGTGCAGTTTGATAGATAGTTCTGAAACCGCTGTGTCGATTCTTAGGTTAGAGATTCTCTGCAAAAGCCGCTTGTGCTCCATTCTGTCGAAAGCTTTGGAGAGATCAAGCAATAGCATAAAATTTATATTTTCTTTGTAAATGTCGCTGTTTATTTTTTCGATGATGCTAAGAAGAACGTCTTGAGTGTTAGCATTTTTCCTGTGAGCATATTGGTTTCATGAGGTAAGTTTGATTCGTCCAAGTGTGCTGGTGCAATTGCTGTTCTTCAGTGGTGAATATACGATGCCAATATAAGTAGAGTTTAAACCCTCTTCACTGTATGATTAATTTAACTTTTAACTGTGGGCTCTGACGCTCGCTTACTAACATAATCAAATAATCATGCAATGACAATCACTTTATATTAATACCAGTGTAAAAATCTACTTGCAATTCTCATTTCTCGTTGATCCGCAGCTGTGATCACCGAAAGTCACTTGGTGATCTCGTACAACGACTCCCGGCTGTCCGTGCTGCACCTGGACCCATACACACCTCCCTCTGTGCTCCCTCTTCCCCACCCACCTGCTGGAGGCTCCTGCACGCCCTCCCTGGCTTCCCGACACCCGTCGCTCTACACGACGCAGCTTGTGGGTCCTCACGGACGCCGCTTCCACAGGAAACTCACTGCTAACATCACCGGCCAAATGGTGGGTGCATGAAACACCTCACGTTTAGAGGTACATACAATGTTTTGCTGGAGTCAAATTATGCGTTGAGCCTCCCTCCGCCTAGAGATAAGATATTTTGCCTGAGTCTTATGGTGGGTTGTGCGATCTCTCCTGGCCCTCAGATACGTTTTGCCAGAGTCAAATTATAGGTTGAGCCTCACCCCCTGCCTAGAGATGAGATATTTTGCCTGAGTCTTATGGTGGGTTGTACGATCTCTTCTTGCCCTTAGATAAGATGTTTTGCCAGAGTCAAATGTTGGGTTGTAGAATCTCTCCTGTCCCAGAGATACGATGCTTTGCCTGAGTTCCGTTATCCCTGAGTATGGATAATGTGAGATGCACGTGTTTGTTTGGAAAATATGTCGCACATCTCTGGCAATGGTAGGTGCTAATTTATGTGTAATTGTAATAATGAACCTGTTATAGAGCAGGAGCAAACCAGCGTGGTCAAAATCCTTCTGTAAATGTTTCTATTGAAATGTTCTTGGCTTTTATCCTGTAATTTTGAAAAATTAGAATACATTTTTTCACCAAGGCTCATTTGGTAGATTGCCTACAATGGTTTTGCGATAATTTGTTTAAATGTCTCGAAAGCAGGTAAGCCAGAGACAGACCGAGTATGGGTGGAAATAATCGAGCATACTGGAAAACAGACTAGGGGGCTAAAAGTGTAAGAAGCATGTAGGCCATGATATTTTTGATGTAAGTTTGATTTGGATTAAGCTTTTGCTGTTGTTCCTTTTCTTTAATCTCTTCAAAAAAGTATGACTGCGAGGTAAGGGACTGGAACTGTAACGAGTAAAGGAGACAAGCAAGAGATCGTGTGACACACGCTGAGACCTAAACTGAACCCAGATGAGTGACTCGTGCTCTTCTCATTTTAGAGTGAATGTGTCGAGGGATATTATTATATATTATTCATTTTATGTGATTACAATTTTCATCTTTCCCGACTTTTATGGTGGTTTTTCTGTCCAACTGATAGAAAGATGATGCTGTTTCCCCGGTATCCCTGTTGACTAAGTACTCGGAAAAGCCTGCATTTGAAGTTGTCAACTAGGGAGATTTTGCTGGAGACTTTATATTAGCAGGCCACTATTTTTAGCATAAGGTGTAGAAATGGAAAGGTTTAAACCTCAGAATCTAGAATAGAAAACTGATAAACCTTACTCTCCTTAGAAACTTCTCTCGAACGTCGTTTTCTGACAAAGCAAAAACTTACCACTATCTGCAGACTCATCTTTGTAGCAGTACGGCTCATTTTATAAAGTCAATTGATTTTCCTGTATTGCAGATTGCTGTGTGGTGGGAGCGCTCTGAAGACGAGGTGTATCCTTGGTCACCCCTAGAGCGCGACTGTCGAGACCGCGCCAACATCCTCATATATAGCGTACGGTGTGGCCAGCTCTCATTGGTCGGTCATGCGCGGTCACACCTTCCTCCTCTCAGTGTGGCTTTCAGCGCGAGGGATGCCAACGTTGTGCTCAGTGTGGAACAAGGTTTCGATAAGAAGGGTGGTGTTACTGTCCTCAGTGTCGTTTACAAGGTGAGCTCAATAGTTTTTTAGGATGTTGTATTGATTGCTTATTTGTAAACTAATCAGCCGTTTATTTATAGGAAATTTTTGTAACTTTGTTGCAAGGTTAATAATTTTCTATGTGATTGGTGTTATTTGTTTTTTAGCTGCTAATGTGTGTATTTAGGGGAGTTACTATTTGGGACTATGTAGGTTCCATAGTGTTTTAAATAAGAATATTTTGATAGTGTCTGCACTCATCAGGGTTAGAGGTATGGCGCTTTTCGTAAGATTCTTGAGTTAATTAAATCCAATTCAGCTGTGCTGGCCAATAGCGTCTGGTGCGGGTTGATCATACATTTATATCCTATGTTCGAAATTATAATAAACTGGTTACTATCCTGTTATATTCATTACAAAGTGTTACAGAGTTCAACTTTATCAAAAAATTAGCTGTGTCCAATTCCTTACTTATAAAATGAATTTACTACTTCAAAATAGATTTGATTACTTATTCAGAAGCGATGTTTATAATCGCTCACCAATAATGTTTCTTTGTTTCTTATTCTTGACGTGTGAGGGTTTGTGTGGTCGTGTAAAATTAACTGTAATTCACAAATCACTCGTTTTTCTGGGCAGGTGGACAACAACGCAGAGAAAAGCAAGGCTCGCGTGGAGCGGGTGTCCGTGACCAGCATCCCTCTGGAGGCACCGGTAGCTAGTCACAGTTACAGCCCTCAGGAGGACAGACTCTTCCTAGCCTGCAACAACGGCGTCCTAGCGCTGCACTCCCATGCCTCCACACACCTCACTCGCGCCGCCCTCAGCCCCACCCACGTCACCTGGCTGCAACCAGGTGCGCTGCTGGCGGTGGCGAATGACAGAGGCCAGGTTCAGTTTTTCGACATGGCCCTCAGTTTGGTGAGGGTACAACTGGGTGGAGAAGATGGAATTCCTGTGAGGCTGCTAGATTTTGCTGATTATTTTTGTCACCAGCCGTCCTTGCGTCACATCTCGTGGGCACCGGCCCCCGTTGTGTTCAGCTGCAGTGACAGCAAAAGAAGCGCCAACGCTAACGTCAAGCGTTACTTGGACGTTTGTGAGCAACATTCGTCCATGTTACTAATGTTACACTATGCACGTGGTCCGCTAGTGTGTCTCCGTTTCAACGCTCCTCACTTTTCCCTCACACATCCCGTGTCCAATCCACGGTGTGATGACCTTGGTTTATCTTCAATCAGCCCACGAGAAGATTCTGATCCGCTCAACACGTCTCACGTGTCCTACGCATCAACAGTGTCCAACTCCTCCAATTCAAGTACTACAAAAAGTTCTACAAATGTTCACAACGAATCTTTGAACGTGACAGAAACTTCTGATGGTTGTCTTGCTGCTAGAGAGAACCGGGCTCTCACGTCACACTACTGCAGCATCTCTCCTGATGTCCTGGTGGGGGAATATCTGTGTCATGGGCAGGTGGAAGAGGCTATCAACCTAAGCAGGTCTTTATGCTGGGAGCAGGATGGTGGTGCTGCTCTAAAGTGCATCAGTAATGTGGTTAACTACATCATCAGACGTGGGCAGCTATCGCGTCATATCAGTGGAGGTGGGTGTCGTAGTCAGCATTAGGGAAGGTGGGTGTCGTAGTCAGCATTAGGGGAGGTGGGTGTCGTCGTCAACATCAGTGGAGGTGAATGTCATGGTTATTATTGCTACGGGCAATATGATTCGGGAGACTGAGGTTCCTTCGATTATCCACTGCCACTAGTAGTAATGGATGCTCTAACTTGTGAATCTGCCTCCTTGATGCGTAATGCAAGTAGTGACACTACTCTCTGATGTACTTGAATTGGCCTACGTACGTTTAAGGCACTGTACCCTGAGATGGGTGTTCGATACAGATCAAAACGTATTGATTTTCAGACATGGGTGCATATATTTGAAAAATAGTTTGAAAAATCCTTAGGAAAGTGAAGCAAGGAGGAAAATTTGAGTTTGAGGTGAGCAAGCTGTAAATGGGTAATGTACGAGTAGACAAAAGGAGGAGAGCTTAGTATTTTGAGAAGTTGAGAGATGTGAAGGTTGGTAGACAGTAGTGGCAGAAGTAGAATTTTTGTGGAAGGTGAGTTGAACTAGAATTGTGGTGGAGTTAACAGTGGAACGAAATAAGTTGAAGATTTACTGTAGCACTTTACAATGTTGAAAAATTTGTGATAGTATGTCGGCGTGCTTGGGTATTTTCTGTCTTACGTATTATACTGTATGGTCGGTGAATTACTTGTGCATCCATCTGCATGAGAGTAACAGGCATGAGTAGAAGTTTAAACTTTTAAAACGCATTGATCTGGTGTGTATAGTTGGTAAAGTGTGTGATAGATTACTGCTAAGAACACTATCGTGAATGTGATGCTCGAGAGGAAGAGTGTTGTTTTAAGTAGAGCAGGGGGTGTAGATCAGAGGTTAGTGTCTAGGCAAATGAGAACGTAAGGAGCTGAAGAAAAGGCGTGCTCTAGTGTTTCTATTTAATTTTTTGATATCGTTAGTGGATGTAATTAAGAATAATTATTTGGTGCTGGTATTACATGCGTATAGTTATATTACTTTTTATTTGGAATAATGAATTTAATCGAAAAAAATGCATGTTTCCCTGATTTGAATTTTAATTCATAGTCTATACATTTTCGCCTGTAAGCAGCAGCACAACCCATTGTGTTACACAGGTAACAAACATTTACCACTTTGTTACTTTTGAAATCCTCTCCTGATGTTGATTGAAATTTAAAACTCATAGTGGATTGCAAATTTTTTTAATTCAAAGTTTTTAAAGATATTTTGAAAATGATAAGACAATTAGTTTCTATCAGATACCATAACGGGAAAGCACCAGGGACTGCTTAATTAATGTTTAATTTATGCATTTAAAGTAGGTTTCTACTACTTCTTTAGTGTTGTATGATGATCAGTGCGAACTAGCTGTGCAGTATTCGTTCGTTAAATTTAAAACTATGCGTAACGTCTACTAAATGCCGGGTTCTTTATAGGGGGCTAAAAATTATTAAATATGTATCAGTTTATATACTTCGAAATTTATTCTTACATAGCTTCATAGCTACTCTCATGGCTAAATTAATATACAATATACATGACACGAGTACATATTTAAATATGAATACACATAAAATATGCACAGTTCATGGTACCTGCTTCATTTTCTTATCTACCATCCGAACTAAGTAATCAAAGTATTTTTAGAAGAATTTCTTGATCTTATAGCTTGGACAATATCAATGTCCAGTTCGTAATAATGCTTGTATTGTTCATATATCTAGCAGTAACTTATTTTCTCAGGGCTGAGCAGCGCGGCGTCTGGAGGTGGTGACCTGACGGATAAGTTAGAAGACCCGTCGCTGGAAGACAAAGAGCCTGGCAGCAGCACTGGTATTGCAGCCCTGGGGCTGTGGGAGAGTCGTATCTTGAGTGCAGCCTCAGCTTTATCGTCAGGGTTCCTGTCCCCCTCTACCGCCCTCACGGCTGCCACTGAAGAGCTCTATGGGCCTCCAGTGAGAGCCTTGGCACGTAGACTGTTCTTCAAGCTGCTTAGGTATGTGGCAGAGTGTCGTTGTGTTACTTGTGCTGGCTGAGGTGTCGTTATGATGTGAAGTGGAGGATAGACACGATGTGTTGGCTGTAGGACAGTTAGTACTGTGCTGGCTGAGGTGTCGTTATGATGTAGAGGATAGACACGATGTGTTGGCTGTAGGACAGTTAGTACTGTGCTGGCTGAGGTGTCGTTATGATGTAGAGGATAGACACGATGTGTTGGCTGTAGGTCAGTTAGTACTGTGCTGGCTGAAATGTTATAGTGATGAGGGTAAGATAAGCAGGAGGTGCTTTATGGTGTATATAGGTTTGTTGTTTCTCTCGTTTTCCCAGGGCTCCGTTTGAAGTATACAAAGGAAAGTCATTTTATTTAGGATGTTGAAGCCGTGGGTGCTACGAATACGTCTGCACAGTGGCGCTTAGGCACATTAGTGGCTTAGGTCATCACTAGTGATCACAGCTTGGTGGCGATTAAAATCGTTAAATCCGTGTTTATTTATATTCTGATGCATCATATTATCTTGCTTTACAGCTGCAATTCGTATTCTGGGGCATAACTTCTAACATTTTTCATCTCAATGATATCTGGAAATCATGTTTCAAGTGTCTCATCATTTATAATTTCATGTTCGTTAATTTTTCTTCAGTTCAACTGTTTTAAGTTAACTCTTCTCCTGCCTTCTCTTGTGCTAAGTGGCGCGTCACGTGGTCGACTTTCATTTATTTAGTCAACAAGAATGATTGTACGAAGTTTGTCCTCTTCATGGCTTTAGCATTGATTGGACTGCAACATTGGTTCCCTATGAATATTATTAGTTATTTCGTATCACCTTCGTTTCAAGCCAAGCCAAAGAGTTTAAAGTCAAGCGAAAGGACTTCAAGTCAAACTAAAGAATTTCAAGCTATGCCAGAGGGTTTCAAGACTTGCTTAAGGGTTTCAAGCTACGCCACAGGATTTTAAATCCTGCTGGAGGGTTTGAAGTCATGTCAGAGAGGTTCAAGCCACGCCACTGGATTTTAAGTCATGCCAAAGAGTTTCAAGCCATGGCCGAGAGTTTCAAGTGGCGGTTATATTACAGGAGTGGGTGTGTACAGCCAGCGTACAGCCTGGCCAGAGACCTGGGAGACCCTGATTGCTTTGTACGGCTGCACCGCGCTGCTTTGAGGGCAGGGCTTCCCCAGCTGGCTGCTGCCTCCCTCCAGCGGGCTCACAGCCTCCGGTCCTCCTCATCGTCTTCCTCCTCGTCATGTAAGCTCATCTCTAACTCGAGTTACTATCGAACAAATATTTTAAGTACTGTTCTTGAAGTGTGTTCATTTAGCGTTGTTTTCGTGCCTTTACCTGGGTTTATTGTTTGCTTAACGTGTGATCTTCTTTCGCCTTGTTTGGAAAATTAATGTTTTCAATAAATTTCTTAGGTTGTGCCAGTACTCCTTTAAAACTAAGCTTCATTACAAAGCTTACTCAAAACGGAGGTACGTCCAGATCAAGGTCACAAAATTACAGAAGGGTGTGTAAGTGCGAATACTACTAGTGCATCTCCAAGGGTTTCAATCATCCATTATTTTAGTTTCTAGTTTAGTGGAATTTAATCCTGGAACGACGAAGTGGGCCTGAGAGGCCCATCAAAATTAACAAGTCCGTAAATTATTAAATAATTTTTAAGGGTTAAAACTCTATGACTTTATTATCATTTTATTCATGATCTTAACACAGAAATATTAAATAAGTAGCTTAAGATTCTATTATCGTTCCACACAGAGCTTACATTAAAGAGCTCATTTCATCCGTCTTTCCAGGGTTAAAAACACAGCTAATTTTATAATATACTTTTTACGTTTATTAAAATGTGATGACGTTAATTAAGGTCAGTTGAAATTGCCGAGTTTAAAACCTGCGTAACAATTGTCACATCAACTCTGCGTGATACGAGTAGTAGCAATAAGCAGAACAGGATTACGTCAAGCAAGGTATACACATGGCGGTCGGCAGCAGAAGATTAACAATTCGTGTCCGAGGTCATTGGTCATTCTATAGATCTGTGGGTTGCGCGTAACGTCCGACTTCTTAATAGGCGACTAACAGTGATGGGCTATTGCATTAACTCTCGTGAAAGAGGTGCTTCATTCACGGGGGAAAAAAAAATCAGTGGACCTACCTAATCCCAATGCTGGTGGATCAGTTGACCGCATAATCTCATTGCTCATTGATCTGTAAATCGTGTAATCTGAAATCTGATTGATCACCAAACTACATAGCTCCAACACTTATTGATCAGTAAATCGAATAGCCACAATGCTTGTTGGTTAACCACATAATCTCAACGCTGATTATCAGAAACTGTGTAATTCTGCGCAACTTTTGTTGGTCAGGTTCAGGCAGCTGTTCGGACAGCGACTGGTCAGGGAGCAGCAGCAGCTCTTGCTGCTCAGACGATTGCTCCCACAGCAGCTACTCCAGCAGCAGGAGCTGCTCTGACACCTGCTCTACCTGCTCCGACACCTCAGACGGCACAGACTCCGACGACCTCCCAGAAGGGCGTGGCGAGAGGCAAGGGGGTGATGGCCGCGAGAGCGAAGGTGACTTGCTGGATCCTTAGAATGTGTTATGGCTTTGCAACATGAAGATAAACTATCAAAAGGGTTTTATTTTATCTTCTTTGAACACATAACGCTTCATTCTTTAGCGTACTGGTTTTCTCCCATCACCACAAATATTATTGAATATTAAGAAAATGCAATGTTTGTCTTGTTTTATCATTTATGGCAGCTTTTACGTAAATCAGTAATCGTCCTTTTCAGGTACGGGAAACGCAAGACTAAACGGAGCGCCTGTTACTGCAGATGACGTGAGAAGTGTAAGTTGCATCATCAAATTTCAATACGAGAAACTAGAACAAACGTATTTAACGAATTTCAATTTACTCGATTAGATAATTTTTTGCTGTTGTGATCCATTGCATACTACAGCGGTTTGCCCTTCAATTAGTAGGGTTATTCTAAGTTCGTGGCCATGGACATGAACAAATTATATCAATCAATGTAACTATCCCAGCGGCTCATGTTTCATGAGGGGAAAAAATTGAAGATATTGACAAGGGAAAGGTTGGATAGTGGAAGAAATCAGTAGAATGAATAAAGCCTAGTTCAGTAACGTAATGAACTACACCACCATTACGTTTCGAGATAATTTTAGATGTGAACTGATAGGTCATGTATTTCATTTCTCATTGTAAAGGACTGAAATTTTAGATATTTGAATTTGTTGCAGTTCTTTGGATTTTAGTGCTCTACATTTTTAGTTTTAAATCTAAAAAGAAAATTCGTTCATCGAATTTTTGTGGAGCCGGTTTTAGGGAGTGTAGCAATTTATTTTAATTGTTTTCTCTAATAATTCACCTTGCCTTAATGTCTCTTTTGCTCGTGTTCACACGACGAGACGCAGCTAATCACAATTTTCTCTTGTCAAGAGTTATAGTGATATCTTTTGCTTACGATCCTATTTTAATTGCAGTGCTATCACTGTTTGTCAACTTTTCACAAAGTGTGAATTGTTCGCTGTTTTTCAAGAAGAAATTTGTTTTTGAATTTTTAAATTTCAAGAATACGAAAATTTCTGTATAGTGTTACATAGTCTTCCGTAGTTTTAGTATCATTTCATTGTTTAATGTATAAAATGTTTCGAAAATCTAAAATCATGTATCCGAGTACATTACTCCCAATGGGACATGATATCAGTGCATAATACCCATAAAGAAATACTAGTTCATAAAGTAAATGTTTTTCGGTTCCCTCGCTACTTACTTTTTGTATATTTGTATCAGGTAGTCAATTATGCAGGCCTGTCCAAGAACCTTGTCCTACATATGGCACGGGAACTCGTAGCTGCAGAGAAAGTGTTCGAAAATATGCAGTTACTTGATTTAGCGCGATTTTCAAATTCATTTGTCGTTCAAAGACGTCCTTCACGAAATAAGTCGTTGGTCGTATGGCCATTTTTTCACGGCCTCTGCTAGGAACAGTCAATGTCTGTACTTTTCATTGCAAGAAAATAATTCGCCTGGTAATATGCGACCTGAGGGTAATCATAGCGATAAAATTTAAATTTTTTCCTCTTCTTTCAGAGGCCAGACCGCCCACTCTACGTCCAGCAGTCCACAAGCTTCCCTCCACCTGTTCCTGCCCCTATCCTGCCTCGAGTTTCCAAAGCTTCTCCCTTGGATCCTGCTGA
>VCRD01008174.1:0-13066 GCA_006783055.1 Trinorchestia longiramus
GATTAGCGCTCAGAGTTTTCTGTATGTCTTCTGGAGATAGATCGATAGTGTCTGAGAAGAACTCATCTTTTTCAACAGAAAATTCTGACAACTCGGCCTTAATGCCGAGGAAGCTGTCTTTTGTGTGCCGCTCGGTTGAGGTGAGCATTGAGGGATTTGATGTAGTTCCTGAGTTAGAATGGTTGCTTACCCTGCTAGTTCTAGCTACAGCATCACCTGCCTCGAGGCTCGATACAAGGTTAGCGAAAGTTCCCGAGTCCAAGGAGAGACTTCCGTTAGTAAGTCCCTCGCGCTTAATTTGTTGAACCTTGGCTGGTGTCTGATTTTGCGAGGCCTGTTCAGATCTGTCAGTGGACTGACGAGAAGTAGTGTCTACCTCAGCAGTAGAATCCTTTGCGGGTTCCACTCTAGATCGAGGCAGGAGTTCCGGCAAAGTGCGAGATATCTGCTGTTGTAAGGCACGGTCTTCCGCGTGTTGCTGTTGAACTGATTTCAGCTGTTGGTGGACAACATGCACGGTACGAGGATGACTATGCTGCTGGTGCTGAGTCTGAACTTGAATATGTTGCTGCCCTCGCAGGTGAGGAGATTGGGTGTGCTGTTGATGCTGAACAAGATGCTGCGCTGTCACCGTCATGTGTTGCTGCTGGTAATGCTGCTGATGTTGTAGGTGATGATGGTGTTGAATATGAGGCTGCGTATTGTGTTGGTGGTTGTGGAGGTGGTGCAGTGGCGTAGCAGCACCACCACCGGCAGTGGTAACCGTAGACTGAGTGTGGCCAAGATAAGACGTGAGGGTTAAGGGGCCACCCAGAGGAAGGGGGTGATGAGCAGAGGCGTTAGTCCCGCCACTGTTGAGGATGAGCAATCCTCCCCCGCCCTGGATCGTGGATAAGTTGAAGATTAGCGGAGCAGAGCTTGAGCTCAGCGGAGTAGCGCAACCTTCGGTCAGAGAAGCTGGCGACACAGAAGTTACTTCCAATACGGTTTTGCTGTTCATGCTGTCGCTCGGGCTGCTGCTAATGCTGTTATTATTATGTGAGGAGTCCTGACCATTCGAAGTAGTAGGAATGTTATTGTTACTATTGCCATTATCGTTGCTGTTCTTGTTACTGCAGGGAGTGTTACTAAGACGGCTGTTATTGATACTAATAGCGTTGACGACGACAGTGTGAGTTGCTGTATCAGTGTTAGCTATGATAGTGTTGTTATTGAGGTTGTCGAGAAAAGTGTTGTTATTGACGTTGTTCGGTGGGGAGGAAACTGTGGAGGAAGATGTGATGGTGGTGGTGGTGGTGGAGAGAGAGGGAGCAGACCCCTCCTGGGTTAGGTTCAGGCACCGGGGGGCCGATCCCTCGCTCCCTAGTCTAGCGGGAGGCCGCTCGTCGCAGGACACCTGCGAGAGGAGGCGGTGTGTTGTGGGGAGGATCTTTCAACATGCAGCAGTGGTGCAGGGTGTCAAACTCGACACATGTCGCCAATGAAAGAAAGTACCGGGCGAGCTGCCACGGTTTGGGTTCGCTAGGTTTGAACTGCTACAATAACTTAGTCCATCTGAGTGATGGTCCAATTGCTCAAGACAGTTTGTCAATTAAGCTCTAGGTTGTGTTGATTAGAGCTTAGAAATAAAGTGTTTAGTTTGACACCACTGCAGTGGTACAAGAAAAAGCAGCTAGGCACCAAGCCTCTCAAGAGGGAGGTGTACAGTGGCAATGAAGCGTTCCGTAGGGCTTACTAGCTACCAAACAAATGATAAAAGAATGATTGTTTGTTCGTTGATGTAAAAAAATAGAAAAACGGGCAATAAAAGGGACAAAAAAGATCGCATGACATAAGAGACAAATAGTAAAAAGTAAAATTACCATAAAAAATACAAAGGTAATAACTATGTGAAAGGAAACTGCCAAAAAACGGGTGCAAACAAATTTGCAATCTACAAGGAATTGTGACAAATGATTCTGAAAAGGAAAAGAACAACTTACAAAATAATAACTCATAAACGATAGCATTGCAAAAGTATAATCTGAAAGGCATACAATTGGTCAAGTACTCGGTAAATAAAAATAGTTGGAAGTTAATGTCATTGACGACGGAAGGACAACTAAAAGCAAATCATGAGACAGTGATTACAAGAAAACTACAGTCCAAAATAAAGCAAAGCATGAGACAGTGATTACAAGAGAACTACAGTCCAAAATGGGTTCTGTGAAAAAATACGATAAAGTTCGACAGACTAGTACGAGAACGTAAACCTTTCTTCGTCCCATACACAATTTCTCATACATCGAAACATTCAAACACACAGTCACCACATGTTATACAACAAGATAAAAATGATGTACTCGCAAAGTTTTCAAACGTGCTAGTAACTTCTCAAAGTTATTAAACATGTTAGTAACTTGTTTTAAAAACATTCACACACTCGTTCAATAAAAACATATCACACGAACAGTATATTTAGCACATTTCACCAAACTTACTAATGTAAAAAGTATTTTAAATGAAAAGGTTCCTTAAAATCAGTACTAAAGCTATTACCGATTGTAGAAGTACGTGAATGCATTAATGCCACGATCATGACTGCACAGAATCGATGTTATGTAACAGAAAATATGAAAAAAATATTACTATAAATTCTTGCAGCTAGTATGTATGAAGTCGATGAAAATACACACCAAGAGTGAACAGGTAAACATATTCGCTTGTGTCACTCAAGTTCTTGACATTTACAGACTTGGTAATACACAGAGGGTAGTCAGATGTCTCCATGGATCCTTCACTCGGTCGTACATCAGCCAATATCTTTCTGGCGGCCGCCATAAAGAAACTAGACTCAAAGATTGTCTCATGTAGTCTAAACCACTACCTTTCGAATGCTGCACAAATGTTCCGTTTTCATTACTAAACATTTAACTTATTTTCAACATTTGGAGAGTGAACATCACCACAGAGAGCGACACTCTCACATGCAGGCCGTATTCTCTACATATGCTGACCGTTACGAACAAAGATTTAGAATTGAGTACCAATATACACCAAAAGCTTCTTTAGTCACTGTTGCATGAAATTAAGAATCAATACGATCGAAACTTCAGAGTATAAAGCCCAAAGTTCGTCGTTTTCATTCACACATCCTATATCAGAAGTCTTGAATTTCATACATAACTTCCAGTACCCACACTGCAATGCATTTTATATTGGTAATACCGAACAGAAATTTACGTCCCGCAATATCCAAAGCCAACGCATCTCCAAAAGCATTAATTAAACCCTTTCTAAACCAGGTCACAAGTCGTAAAAATACACAAAACCACATATTTGAGCTAAATAATTAAGACGCAAGAGCATAATTATATTCATCGCCACAAAATAGTGGTTCAATATCACACTCTGAATTGATGTAGATGTGCAAATGAAACTAAGCATTTTGATGTTCTTTTGGTTTATGACGGAAGTGGCCGAGATCTTGTCGGACATTCTTAAAATACATACTTACACATTCGACAAACTTAGTACGCTTTCTCTCGGCCAGGTTGTGAGTTATAAAATCGTCATTCTATAATGAAACCATAGTTTTCTTCCTAAAAAACTTTCTTAAGAGTTTAATACTAGAGCAGTAACATCCTCTTTAATTACATATCTGCAAGACAACTTCAATCTTCATATGAGGAGTCACATTTTCTGGGTGTGAGAGAGGAACTGTCTGAGGTCTCAATGGCCACAGAAGCTCGTGGACCTCATCCTCGAATAATGCACAGATGTAGTCGTGTTCGATTCCTACAGGCCAGTGCTTTACTCGCATCAAATGTTTGAATAACTTAACACGTTAACCGCCATGCCTGATATCAAAGATTTGTCACTACCGCCACGACTTTGCCATTTTACGACTTTATCATTTAACCTNAACAGCAACACGCGGAAGACCGTGCCTTACAACAGCAGATATCTCGCACTTTGCCGGAACTCCTGCCTCGATCTAGAGTGGAACCCGCAAAAGATTCTACTGCTGAGGTAGACACTACTTCTCGTCAGTCCACTGACAGATCTGAACAGGCCTCGCAAAATCAGACACCAGCCAAGGTTCAACAAATTAAGCGCGAGGGACTTACTAACGGAAGTCTCTCCTTGGACTCAGGAACTTTCGCTAACCTTGTATCGAGTCTCGAGGCAGGTGATGCTGTAGCTAGAACTAGCAGGGTAAGCAACCATTCCAACTCAGGAACTGCATCAAATCCCTCAATGCTCACCTCAACCGAGCGGCACACAAAAGACAGCTTCCTCGGCATTAAGGCCGAGTTGTCGGAATTTTCTGTTGAAAAAGATGAGTTCTTCTCAGACACTATCGATCTATCTCCAGAAGACATACAGAAAACTCTGAGCGCTAATCTCCCACAAAGCTCGTGTAACCGTGATACACCAAACTCAGCAGTGGATGTAAATCCTATGGATTTTATCGACAACGATATCACGCCTCAGGATGACGATGTTCTTGCTAACCTCTACGCGTTCGACATGCTCACGGACTTCCCTGACTTAGACCACTACGACACCTCACCTCCTGATAATGCCAACAGCAACAATAGCGACACGAGCAGCAGCACGAGCACCAACAACAGCAGTGCTAGAAGCGTCGCCAACCAGAGCCAACAAACTGTCAAAATGGACTACCGCGAAAACACCGCAAACATCTCTGACTACTCTCCAGAGTGGGCATATCCGGAGGTGAGAGACTGGTGTAACCATTAGTTTTGAATATCGTAGATCGCTTGCCAGACTTCACACGTTGGTTCAGTATGTGTAGCAATACTTTGGATTTCTTCGGCCGTGTTTGATGACGGCGTACATCAGAGTAGTTTTCAATATGATTTGTGGTCCGTGATAAGAAGAATAGTGGCAGAAATCGAACGTAACAAAAATTGACTGAGCATACTCTCAAAGTTAATCTTTTGCTTTTCTATATTTACACACGTGATGAATCACCGAACGTACTGATACTACTTTTTCTGTGACAATTTTTATTTTCGGGTCAGTAGCGTATTTTTTGTCTTGTACGCAGTGGAGTGACGCAGTTCAACTTGCTGATAGGGAAGCACAAGTGTGTACTCCATCTAGCGCTCGTTAGGTTCTGGCTGTTCTATTGCAATATTCTATCTTCTTCCCGACGCGTTGTAGTTCCAAAGCATCAAATGTTAAAATAATGACGTGCTCTGTCATTCAGAGCTAGTATCTTAACCAAACTTTATGATATGACAAAAAAATTTTGATTTGCGTGTCAAAGTGGGTGTACGTGTGCATTTTACTCATTCTTGAATTACCTATGTAGCTTTGATGTTCCCAATAACAAGCGCAAGCGAAACATTCTAAAGCAGGGATGTACCGTAAGTACAATGTTGCAACGTGTATGGTGTTACAATTGTCGACTTACATAACACTGGAACACGTACGTGCGATATCGTTTATTCGGCCAGTACGAATTTTTACAACTATAGCTTATGATGCTGGTATACAAATTATATTCTACGAAGAATAGTTTCATTGCTCTAAATAGTGTACTCCACACAAGCAACAAACTTGAACATCACGTAGAACAGCGAGTATTGTAGGTAAGACGTGTTTGTACTTGGTCAAGGGACTATGTTGCTGACAGATGTGTTCATATTGGACAGGGGGGCGTGAAGGTGCTGGTGACGGGACCCTGGTACAGCGATACCTCCCCTTACACTGTACTGTTTGACGGCGTGCCCACCCCGACCACCCTCGTGCAGTCTGGGGTACTGCGCTGCTACTGCCCGCGTGAGTGTCAGGGTGTGTTAGCTCTAGTTTAAAAGTCCTCTTGTGTGTGGGCTGCTACTGCCCGCATGAATGTGAGGGTGTGTTAGCTCTAGTTTAAAAGTCCTCTTGTATATGCAGTGCAGTGTGTTAGCTCTAGCATAAAAGTCCACTTGTGTGTGGGCTGCTACTGCCCACATGAATGTGAAGGTGTGTTAGCTTTAGCTTGAAAGTCTGCTTGTGTGTGCGGTGCTGTGTGTTAACTCTAGCATAAAAGTCCTCTTGTGTGTGGGCTGCTAATGACCACGTGAGTGTGAGGGTGTCCGCTTAAAAGTCCGCTTTATGCTCAGATGAGCTACCTTCTATCCCTCAACTCTCACTGTCGTGGGAGCTGAGTATGTATCATGTATTGTTCCCAATGTGGATGACCTCGTTGCTATCTAGGTTTAAATGACATTTTAATACTAAGTATATCCTAATACTAGCAATAATTAATATTTTTGAGATGATTATAAGCTGAAATGATGACTTCGCTGACGTGTGCAGCGCATGAGGCGGGGCTGGTAACGCTGCAGGTTGCCTGCCAGGGCTTCGTCGTCTCTAATTCTGTGATATTCGAGTACAAAAAACCACCCATCGAAGAGTATAAAATCAAAGAGGTACGTTACTACGCTGGAATGCTTGCTTTCTCATTATTGAATTATTGTTCATCACCTTAAATTGTATCTTGTTTTCGCTGTGGTTCTCATCTATGACTCAAGTAGCTTTCTGGTCGATCTTGTTTGTATGCTACCAATCACGTTGCTTTTTGGAACTGTTTCATTGTTTTTTAGGCACGCATGTCCAGACCACTCGCTGGTTTTTGTGTATCTTCTTGTGCATATCCAGATAAAATGCCGTCATTCTCCTCTTAAAGTAGCGTGTCATTTTTTTGGTCATCTAAATTGATGAGGATATCTTCGTTCATTGAAACCATGCCTTGTGGAGCGTCACTGTGCAACTAGAGGTTCATGAGACATTTTGCTTCGTTATATTCAGAACAAACTGAAAAAGTGGCATGTTCACAAGGGAGTAAAAATGTATAGAAAGTAGGAATGTATAGAAAGTAGGAATGTACAGAAAGTAGGAATGTACAGGGAGTAAGTATGTACAGGGGGGCAGGAATGTACAGGGNCTCGACACATGTCGCCAATGAAAGAAAGTACCGGGCGAGCTGCCACGGTTTGGGTTCGCTAGGTTTGAACTGCTACAATAACTTATTCCATCTGAGTGATGGTCCAATTGCTCAAGACAGTTTGTCAATTAAGCTCTAGGTTATGTTGATTAGAGCTTAGAAATAAAGTGTTTAGTTTGACACCACTGCAGTGGCACAAGAAAAAGCAGCTAGGCACCAAGCCTCTCAAGAGGGAGGTGTACAGTGGCAATGAAGCGTTCCGTAGGGCTTACTAGCTACCAAACAAATGATAAAAGAATGATTGTTTGTTCGTTGATGTGAAAAAATAGAAAAACAGGCCATAAAAGGGACAAAAAAGATCGCATGACATAAGAGACAAATAGTAAAAAGTAAAATTACCATAAAAAATACAAAGGAAATAACTATGTGAAAGGAAACTGCCAAAAAACGGGTGCAAACAAATTCGCAATCTACAAAGAATTGTAACAAATGATTCTGAAAAGGAAAAAAAAACAACTTACAAAATAATAACTCATAAACGATAGCATTGCAAAAGTATAATCTAAAAGGCATACAATTGGTAAAGTACTCGGTAAATAAAATGTAGTTGGAAGTCAATGTCATGGACGACGGAAGGACAACTAAAAGCAAATCATGAGACAGTGATTACAAGAAAACTACAATCCAAAATAAAGCAAAGCATGAGACAGTGATTACAAGAGAACTACAGTCCAAAATGGGTTCTGTGAAAAAATACGATAAAGTTCGACAGACTAGTACGAGAACGTAAACCTTTCTTCGTCCCATACACAATTTCCCATACATCGAAACATTCAAACACACAGTCACCACATGTTATACAATAAGATAAAAATGATGTACTCGCAAAGTTTTCAAACGTGCTAGTAACTTCTCAAAGTTATTAAACATGTTAGTAACTTGTTTTAAAAAACATTCACACACTCGTCCAATAAAAACATATCACACGAAAAGTATATTTAGCACATTTTACCAAACTTACTACGGTAAAAAGTATTTAAATGAAAAGGTTCCTTAAAACGAGTACTAAAGCTATTACCGATCGTAGAAGTACGTGAATGCATTTATGCCACGATCATGACTGCACAGAATCGATGTTAAGTAACAGAAAATATCAAAAAAATATTACTATAAATTCTTGCAGCTAGTATGTGTGAAGTCGATGAAAATACGCACGAAGAGTGAACAGGTAAACATATTCGCTTGTGTCTCTCAAGTTCTTGACATTTACAGACTTGGTAATACACAGGATACTCAGATCTGTCTCCATGGATCCTTCACTCGGTCGTACATCAGCCAATATTTTTCTGGCGGCCACCATAAAGAAACTAGACTCAAAGATTGTCTCATGTAGTCTAAACCATTACCTTTCGAATGCTACACAAATATTCCGTTTTCATTACTAAACATTTAACTTATTTTCAACATTTGGGGAGTGAACATCACCACAGAGAGCGACACTCTCACATGCAGGCCGTATTCTCTACATATGCTGACCGTTACGAACAAAGATTTAGAGTTGAGTACCAATATACACCAAAAGCTTCTTTAGTCACTGTTGCATGAAATTAAGAATCAATACGATCGAAACTTCGGAGTATAAAGCCCAAAGTTCGTCTTTTTCATTCACACATCCTCTATCACAAGTCTTAAATTTCATACATAACTTCCAGTACCCACACTGCAATGCATTTTATATTGGTAGTTCCGAACAGAAGTTTACATCCCGCAATATCCAAAGCCAACGCATCTCCAAAAGCATTAATTAAACCCTTTCTAAACCAGGTCACACGTCGTGAAAATACACAAAACCACATATTTGAGCTAAATAATTAAGACGCAAGAGCACAATTATATTCTCATCGCCACAAAATAGTGGTTCAATATCACACTCTGAATTGATGTTGATGTGCAAATGAAACTAAGCATTTTGATGTTCTTTTGGTTTATGACGGAAGTGGCCGAGATCTTGTCGGACATTCTTAAAATACATACTTACACATTCGACAAACTTAGTACGCTTTCTCTCGGCCAAGTTGTGAGTTATAAAATCGTCATTCTATAATGAAACCATAGTTTTCTTGCTAAAAACTTTCTTAAGAGTTCAATACTAGAGCAGTAACATCCTCTTTAATTACATATCTGCAAGACAACTTCAATCTTCTAATGAGGAGTCACATTTTCTGGGTGCGAGAGAGGAACTGCCTGAGGTCTCAGTGGACACAGAAGCTCGTGGACCTCATCCTCGAATAATGCACAGATGTACTCGTGTTCGATTCCTACAGGCCGGTGCTTTACTTGCATCAAATGCTTGAATAACTTAACTAGTCGTTGGACATGGGAGACACGAGATGGAAGAAGAGCATAGTTTTATATTTCGTATGAAATTATTCATTTCTTATAGCTGAAGTTGAATCACTGTTTTCTTTGGATCAATGTGTTCTTCACACTGTAATTTCGTTAAAATTCTATTCAAGTAGTCCCACTAGGATGCTAAGTATGTTTCAGACGCTACATCACGCTGTCCACAGGCGAAGTTGGAAGCATCTTGAAGAGACTCAGAGGTGACACAATAAGACGTAACACAAATGAATCCACTCATTAATACAGTTAAAATAACGCCCGCTTCTCACATGAAAGAAAGAAAACATGCACGAAGAAAGACAATTGTGACTCTTGATTTATAACCATAACGCGCCTATGTTTTTTGTTGCTGGCTACGGTTACCTCAGAAATGGGAACGCTGAAGACACAAAACAAAACAACAAAAATCATTAAAGTATTGAAACAAGCATCAAAAATCAGCATTGGAACGTTGCTATTGATTTACAGGAGCAGGCTCACCGACACACTAAAGACTGAAACATACATCCTGTCAAAATTAGACAAATCGGGAGTTCACAACAAGCAAAATATTTTTCTCTTGACCGATGAAGACTTTCTGCCGGCCATAAAAAGGCAAAATATTCAATCTCATGAGTTACGAAATTCAAAGAATATTGTTGGTCCTTCTTGTGCACGCCAAGAAATCTAGTTGAGTCCCACACAGGACGTTATTCCTGAAGCAAAACAGCTATACCGAACCAGCAGTAACTCAAATACAGATTAATATATTACAAATAAGTTGAAAGATTTGTATGCTGCCCACATTAAAATTCACAGAATACAAACACCGACCACACACGGTTGCTCAAAAAAGAGGCACATATACATGCAAAATATTGATGAAGAAGCGCATTAAAGAACGAGAAACGCCCTCTGCTTGCACAGAAACTTTGTTCAACCCTGCATTTCACATGAAAATGCATCAGATTCCACCACAGAAGTTTGTTGGCTCAATCATTAATTGAAATTATGCATTTTGTGTTGCATGAAGGTCGCACACAAAACTCGATTACAAATTACTTTGATACGTTTCGATGCATAAAGTTCCGCTAAACAGGGCTTTTAGGTTCGAAAGAGCTGTCTCGTGCAGTGTCAGTGAGCTTCCAGCGCTTCTTCATGAACGTAATCCCATCCGGAGACACCGAACACAGGTCGATTTTATTCTGAAATAACTTCAAAGCCTTAAAAACATGAACATGCATAAAACTGTATCATGCATAGTCATGCGTGTCATAGAAATTAATTTCAGCCAAGAAATTGCTGCAGCCGAAAAGGAATACGTGACAAAATTTGAGATAAAAGTTTCCAAAGAAAACCGAGACATGAGCGTGTTTGCATCGAAGTTAACTTGTTCATAATTACAATAATCCACCCATAAAATTAGCAAAAAAATTCAATTAAGAACAATTTTGTACTAACACTTGCTTTAACTCATGATTCTCGGCTCACTCTACTCTCAGTCTTCGTTGGAAAGGAAGCTGTTGACTGAAGTACAATGAAATGAGTACGGCGATGTTGAAAGGGAGTGACGGCCGAGGGAAGTGTCTGCTGTGCAAAGGACGCCATGTAGGGACTCGCAGCCCTCATCTAACCGCTTAGAGGTGGTATTTCGTTTGAGGTCTTAATGGTTTTTATGGTAGTAATGCATGTAATGTTATAGTGAACCATAAATGATATATATAAATACTACGGACGTTTGTTATCAGTTGTACGCAAGTTGTATGGGATTGTAGAAAATGTAAAGTAGTTTCAATAGCAAACTCGATTACATTTTTGAAAATTTGTTTGATCAGGCGTCAATATGGTGTTGGGCAACAGGTATGTAAATACTCATAGAAGATACATGTATTAGTTACCGATTGTAATGAAAGACAAACGAATCTGATGAAATGCAGCGTTAGCGGCTAGTATGGTAGAAGAAGCACCGCTTCAGGGGATGTTGTTTTCTCAGAAAAGAAGCAAGTGCTACAGCACGGGGCTCTCTGAACACTTAACTTTCCCTACTTTTCGTAAACGCAAAAATCTTGAGGAAATGTAGGAAATGTTGACGATTTTAGGATTAGTTTGTTTTTTAGCGTCAGGACAAAGTATTTATTAGGGGTTAGATTTACACACGTACTCAAGGTTACTGTGCTATTCTTTTATCAAGTTGACGACAAAAATGTTCCGAAATCAAACGAAAAAATAAAAACCGAGCCCATAAAGAACATGAAACGACAAAAATACCATTCATAGGTGAGTGTGAATTCAAAAATGCGTTTAGAAAACAGGTAAACATGAATACCAATTGCACCCAGTTTTGTAAATAAATATTAAAATATGTAACAATTAAAACTTCAGTTGATGTGTGAAATGTCCCTAAGTTCTTATATTCCCTCCAAATTCGGAGTTGCAGCTGTCAAATTTTCTCATTTGCTATCATTTGGAAACCACATTGAAAAATGCATGGAATAAAATTATGCACCCAAAGTGTGTTATAATTCACCTGTTTTTACATTAATATCATATATTCTTTAGCAGGTTCTGCGAGCACACTGCAATCGAATGTAATTCTGGACACAATTATGAACTACTTTTGCACTAATTAATGGTTAGAGAGTCGAAGTCGCACAGAAAAGAATAGAAGGAGGCCGTGACATCAGAGAGCAGAGAACAAACTCCAGAGCCCTGCTCATGATTTAGTCAAATTCCTCACGCAGCGCACGTGGACTTCCCGGACGAGACTCTTTGCTCAAGGCATTGGTCTGCCAGAAATTTTCTTCTTCAATAGATTTTGGAGAGTACGAGTTTCTCGCTGAGGTCTCAACGTGTTAGTCCCTCGAGTTTTTAGCTAATTGTGCTGCAGAGATATTCTCGTATAAAGTTCATGAGAAAAATTCTATTGACTTTTCAGGTTCAGTTCATCTTTGCAATTCCTCAAAGAAATAACTACAATCAACGACGAATACTGCCTTAGCTAAACCCCATGTCGAGAGCCATGTGGTCGTAACGGTTGAGAAAAAGAGGCTAATATACAAATTAGGCAAAAAATTCTCACTCTTCCTTCCTAGAACTGTGAAATTGAGAACAATTTGGTATCGGCAATGATCATGAAGAGACCACAGGACGCTGGTGCTGACGCCAGCTCTGGCTGCCTGAGTGATGCTGGGGAATGAAGACATGAGAGTGCTCAAATATAAGGTAAAATAAAGCTAAAACAAAATTATGCGCCACACATTAACATCAATTAAATCAAAACTCAGAGCAACATTAAATGAGAACTGAGTAAAAAAAACTCACCCACTGATACGTAAAGAAAACGAGGTATATTCAGCACATGGGACAACACATTAGCAACAACACTTCAGAACACTAGAATGCCACTAGAGACTAGCACATCAAAAGTAAAAACTTCTAAAGGTGAGAAAAACGGAACCAGATTCGAGTACTAGTTGCTAGAGTACTAGTTGCACCGCACCAACAATGAACTAAGACAATCGATACTACAGCTGAGCGTTACACGTGGTACACGTAACAACACAACGTGGTACACGTAACACAACGTGGTACACGTAACAACACAACGTGGGACACGTAACAACACAACGTGGGACACGCAGCAACACAACGTGGGGCACGCAGCAACACACCGTGGGACACGCAGCAACACACCGTGGGGCACGCAGCAACACAACGTGGGGCACCCAGCAACACAACGTG
>VCRD01008175.1:0-18435 GCA_006783055.1 Trinorchestia longiramus
TGTGTGAGCTTGACTGTGTGAGCTTGACTGTGTGAGCTTGATATTTTTTTGGAAGGTATTGATATTGATTTTCAAACACATCAGAAGTATGAACTTCAAGGCATTTACAACAATTCTTACATAACATAATCAATACTCATATAATATTATCAATACTCGTATAACATTATCAATTCATGCATAACATTATCAATACTCCCATAACAGTATTAATACTCGCATAACATTTTCAATACGCATAACATTATCAATTCATGCATAACAGTATCAATACTCACATAACATTTCCAATACTCACATAACATTTCCAATACTCACATAACAGTATCAATACTCACATTACATTTCCAATACTCACATAACAGTATCAATACTCACATAACAGTATCAATACTCACATAACATTTCCAATACTCACATAACATTATCAAGACAAAATCTAAGACCTGAGCACATTATTGCTACTGCAGGTCGTACACGATATCTCTTTCCCCTTACTTTCCACAATATCTCTTTCCCCTCACCCTGTTTAAGCCGCCGTCTCTTCTCACCCCATCACTTCATATCACCTGATCTTGCTAGATAGACATGCTATCAGCCCGTAGATCCAATATACTGGGATCATTCTACTAATCCTGGTCCGAATATTGCTTGCTTGATTTTGCATCGTGCGTGTGTTAAACAACCCATGTCTGTTTAGGTGACACAATGACTTGTCTGGTCGAGTGAAAGTGTAATCTTATTCTTATAAAAAGTGTCCATAAAGTCTCTTATAAAGTCTTTTATAAAAGTCTCTCATAAAGTCTCTTATAAAAGTCTCTCATAAAGTTTCTTATAAAAATATCTCATAAAGTCTCTTATAAAAGTCTCTCATAAAGTCTCTTATAAAAGTCTCTCATAAAGTCTCTTATAAAAGTCTCTCATAAAGTTTCTTATAAAAATATCTCATAAAGTCTCTTATAAAAGTCTCTCATAAAGTCTCAACAGCACCTCTTTCACAAACAGGATCCCTGAAACACACAAATGCAAAATGTGATTTAAAAACTGTAATAAACACTGAATACAAAACAACACATTTGAATAAAATATCTTATCAATTGCATTGGTAATACATTTTGAAATGGTAAAGAGACTTTATGGACACCCTGTATAACACTCTAGTACACTGGACGATCATTATTTTATCGTGTAATGTTTAGTTTGTGAAATAGTGTATTTTGTTGATGAATTATAGTAATTATATATATATATATATATATATATATATATATATATATATATATATATATATATATATATATATATATATATATATATTGAGTTTAAGTACACAAAATGAAATACATAAATAAATACAATATCTAAATACAAGCGCAGTTCGAATACTAATAAAAGTATCAACAATACACGGACTGAATACAACATATGTATACACAACACATACAATGTATACACAGCACATACAATGTATACACAGCACATACAATGTATACACAGCACATACAATGTATACACAGCACATACAATGTATACACAACACATACAATGTGTACACAACACATACAATGTGTACACAACACATACAATGTGTACACAACACATACAATGTGTACACACCACAACCATACAACACTTGCCACACCGACAATACAAACATGTTTTGTATTTATTTACTGGTAATAACTGTCATTTAGGCATTTACTGCTATATAAAGTTATTTACTGTTATTTAGACATTTACTGTTATTTACACATTTACTGTTATGTAGACATTTACTGTTATTTAGGCATTTACTGTTATTTAGACATTTACTGTTATTTAGACATTTACTATAATTTAGACATTTACTGTGATTTAGTCATCTACTGTCATTTATTTATTATTAATTTACGTCATGACCTCCATACATGTACGTCATTTGTGCGACGCAATCTCCACGCAATGTAATTTGTGCGACGCAATCTCCACGCAATGTAATTTGTGCGACGCAATCTCCACGCAATGTAATTTGTGCGACGCAATCTCCACGCAATGTAATTTGTGCGACGCAATCTCCACGCAATGCCATTTCTGACGCAATATAGCTTCTCCGGCTGCTATTGAAAGTTAGTTGTGATGGTGATGGTGATATTGCCGCTGTTACTGTTATTTTTGTTGCTGTTATTGCCGCTGCTCTAGCTGCTGTTACTGCCAGTTTAGCTGTTACTGTTATTTTTACTATGGTTACTGCTGTTGTTGCTGTTGTTACTGCTGCTGTTGTTGCTGTTGTTGCTGCTGTTGTTGTTGCTGTTGTTGTTGCTGTTGTTGTGTTGCCGTTATTGTTGCTGCTGTTGTTGTTGCTGCTGTTATAGTCGCTGTTGTTCCTATTGTTATAGTGGCTATTAATACTGCCGTTATTAATGCTCTTGTTACTGTTATTGTTGTTACTGCGGCTCTCACAACAACAATTTCACCGTCAATTTGGTTATTGCTCTTAAGATTTTTGCTGGTGTTCGTATTACTGCAATAATATTGTGTTGTTGTTGTTATTGTGTTGCAAGTGTGTATTTTTATTGTCGTCTTGCTAAGAAATGAAATATTCGAGTTTTTTTGCCAAAGCTGAAAAGATTTTGCTCTGTTTTTGCCAAATAATATACGTTTAAAGAACTCATATGACCTCCATTGAATTGAGGTCAAAATTTACTGCTAAAAATCAAACTTGTGGAATTTTTAATCGACAAAATGACTATATGTATATTTCCGCAGTGTTTATGAGACCGTTTTCTTAAATTTCTCCAGTTATTTTGAAAAACTTCTTTTTTCCATGGTTTGTTTCATAATTGTTTTACATTCTCGTTATTTGAGACGACATCCATTACTTTTAGTATTTTTTTCGTTCCCGTTAGTGGTGCTTTCATATTGTCAATTTCTGACGTAATTTTCATAATATTGAATTTTTTTATTTCTCTTCGAAGATGAGCATTTTGCCGCTTCGTCTCTGTGCTTTTACTTAAAGTGTTTTCATTGTTATTATATTTTTTGAATGAATATATCATCAATGGATCAAAAATTCCTCTATAATAGCGCTTTCTGAACTGAATCAAGTGCGGCAGTTGCAGGTGCAGAGGGTAGAGGGAACAGAGTACAGAGGGTAGAGGGAACAGAGTANACACAGTCAAGCTCACACAGTCAAGCTCACACAGTCAAGCTCACACAGTCAAGCTCATACAGTCAAGCTCACACAGTCAAGCTCTTACAGTCAGACTCATTACAGTAATTTTAATTAATTACATTAATTACAGTCAAGCTCATACACTTCGGTAAGAATTTAACAATTTTGAAACGAATACAAAGTCTCTTTAACGCATGAAAAATTTGTAACGAGCTTTTCCCATGCGAGAATCTAGCGTGCTTTTCCCATGCAAGGATCATGGGTGCTTTTCCTAAGTGTATTT
This sequence comes from Trinorchestia longiramus, assembly GCA_006783055.1. NCBI lineage: Eukaryota > Metazoa > Arthropoda > Malacostraca > Amphipoda > Talitridae > Trinorchestia > Trinorchestia longiramus. Next base: position 3,435 of record VCRD01008175.1, read on the forward strand.
CTCCCATGCGTGCTCATCTTATGTAAGAATCATGCGTGCTTCTCCCATGCGAAAATCATGCGTGCTTCTCCTATGCGAAAATCATGCGTGCTTCTCCCATGCGAAAATCATGCGTGCTTCTCCCATGCGAAAATCATGCGTGCTTCTCCCATGCGAAAATCATGTGTGCTTGTCCCATGCATGCTTGTCCCATGCGTGCTTTTCCCATGCAAGGATCATGCGTGTTTTTCCTAAGCGTGCTTTTCCCATGCGTGCTCATCTTATGCAAGAATAATGCGTGCTTGTCCCATGCATGCTTGTCCCATGCGTGCTTGTCCCATGCGTGCTTCTCCCATGCGAAAATTATGCGTGCTTGTCCCATGCGTGCTTGTCCCATGCGTGCTTGTCCCATGCGTGCTTGTCCCATGCGTGCTTGTCCCATGCATGCTTGTCCCATGCAAAGTCCATGCAGGGAGCTGTAATTTGAGAGGAGTGAAGTGGAAGTGTCCTAAGGTACAGGGTCCAAGCCCTGCATCACACTGTGACATGGACGTCATAAAGTAGACAATGTCTGACATAATCATGCTTTATTCTATCACTTTAGGACCCTGTTCTCTTCAACGTGAGCTGATCATGTTTCAGTAAAAATGTTCCTCATGCACTTCGTTAAAAAATCCGACCCTGTGATTTAAGTTCTGGATGAGAGCTATGGAAAAAAATCGGTGTGATTGCTTTTTTACTGAATTAATTACATTTGTTTTTATAAAACGTTTTCTACAACTTTATACTGAGTTTAGTTCAAAGTAATTGTTGGAAATCACGCATGAAATTTGTCAGTAAACTAAGTAACAAAATTAAAGTAGTACTGCAAAAACATGACGCAAATTCTCCGTCTCGAAACACTTCCAAATTCAGCTACATTTCCTAGACAATCCACCCGAGACCAACATTAAAACGCTTCTTATGTTTACAATAAATAGAAGTTCAGATTTTCCTCCCCTCCTGTCAGCTAAACCCTCCCTATGAGGGGTAGTCTCACCGGTGGGAAACCAAAAACCCCCTCGTATTCTCATTGCTTATTGACGTGTTTATGGGAGACTTAGACAATTTTCGAGCACGACACCAATATTTGATTGCTCTAGCTTGGCTTCTGTAAACATCGTGGTGGGAAGGAGCGCTCAGGCGCTGGGAATCAGCGACAACGAACATAAGTCAGCGGGAACGGACAGAAATCAGCTGAAATGAATGGGGATCAATGGGAACGAACAAGAATCAGCGGCAACGAACAAGAATCAGCGGCAACGAGTGAGAATCGGGGACAACTGATAGGAATCGGCAGGAACGAACAAGAACCAACGGGAACGGACGGGAATCGGCGGACACGGACGGGAATTGGCAGAAACGGAGGGGAATCGGCGGACACGGACAGGAATCAGCGGACACGGACGGGAATCAGCGGCAACGAACGGGAATCAGCGGCAACGAACGGGAATCAGCGGCAACGAAAAAGAAACCGCGGGAAAGAACAAGAATGAGCAGGAAAGGACGGGAATCGGAAGAAACGTACAGGGATCAGTGCGAATGGACGAAAATCAGCAGAAATGAATAAGAATCGGGGACAACTAACGAGAATCGGTGGGAACGGACGGGAATCGTAAGAGAGGTACAGGAATCGATGGGAGAAATGGGAATCAGAGAAAACATACAGGAATCGGTGGGAGGAATGGGAATCAACAGGAATGGCCGAGCAATGGCGGGAAAGAAGAGGAATCGGTAGGAATGGACGGGAATTGGTGGGCATTGGCGGAAAGGGACGGGAAGGGCACATTAGAAGTCAATAATTTAGAAATAAATTTAACAACAGGATATATCCCGTCAGCTGCATAGAAAAGATGGCACACGAATATTATACAACAGTATTTCCTTCCATTAACATTTTTACTTCATTGTTGTTGAGATCATTCCCTCCTATGCGTTATGGAAATTTTCAAGTATTTTGAATATTTGAAAAACATTGCTACACGGTAGCCAAATGACAAAACAGGCGCAAAAAATCCACCCTTGAAACATATATATTCTAAATTCACCATAATTTTTTTTCACTATGCAAGAGATTAACTTTCTTTATTACTCGTTAGTGTGTATGTATGTTAAAAATAACGGGTTTATTATCATGCATTTGAAGGAAAAACTTAAAGCAACAAATTCTCAGACTTAATCAGAAAGTCTACGGATTTACCTCCAGCAGTTAAGAATCTATGATATATACCTGAAGGTCTACGGATTTAACTACCAGTGTTCAAGGGAGATTCCCATTGTAATATAATATAGGAGAAATTACGCACAATTTTTTTATTTATTTAAGGAGAAACCTGGCGTTTTATTACATATGTAGTGTTGAATAAAGGAGAGTTTTCTCTGTTCTTTCAAATCTGTTTTATCTCAAATTCGAGCTTAAGTAAATTTTGCAATCTCGTTTTCGGAGCAGTATTGAACTCCTGTACGAGCTCCACACGCGTGGCATACGCACTTCCTTTCTCGTTCTTTTATTTTTCTCGATCTTTAAGTTTTTCTTGACTAAAAATACATGAAATGGATTCAGTATTCGGTATTCAGAAGTCAGTATTTTTGTATATGCGTTATAGTTTTGGATATTCTTGTATAATATTTACGGTTGTAAGCTTCATCAGTATTGTGGTTGTCGCTGTTACATCACACAACCACACCAGTGCCACTACACAACCCCCATGCAACCATATCACCATTATACAACTACATCACTACCGTAACACCNGTACAGGGGGTAGAGGGAACAGAGTACAGGGGGTAGAGGGAACAGAGTACAGAGGGTAGAAGGAACAGAGTACAGAGGGTAGAAGGAACAGAGTGCAGAGGGTAGAGGGAACAGAGTACAGAGGGTAGAGGGAACAGAGTACAGGGGGTAGAGGAAGATGGATAAAAAATGTAAGAGAAAAGAAAAGAATGTGACAGAGAAAAAAGTGAGAGAGAGAAAAGAAGAAAGCGGGAGCGATGAAGATAAATAAAGAGAGAGAATGAATGAAATAACGTAAGAGAAAAAGAAAATGAAGAACGATTAAAAGAAGGTGAGAGAAAAATAAAGAATGGGTAAAAGAAAAAGAGAATGAGGAAGAAAAAGAGAATGAGGAAGAAAAAGAGAATGAGGAAGAGAAAGAGAATAATAAAGAAAAAGAGCGTGTCGTATTCGACTTGCATCTTGGAATAGGATTTCCAGATTCTCATCACGTCATAGAATCGTTTGGACGCGCGTTTTAATTCGATGAGGCAGCTGGAAACAAAGCTAAACTGCCAGTTTGCAGGATCCTAGCCACTTAAACTGGTGCTTGCAGCCCCAGTTAGAGCACCGAGCTTAATAGGAACCACCTAACTGGATCCTGAATGCCCATTCTAAATTTCTTTCCGCGATTGCAAGTCGGGAATTTTGATCAGATTTTTTTTGTATTCCTCGTCATCGTAGCGATGCCGTCGCAGTTACCGCCGATGCAGTTACCGCCGATGCAGTTACCGCCGATGCAGTTACCGCCAACGCAGTTACCGCCGATGCAGTTACCGCCAATGCAGTTACCGCCAACGCAGTTACCGCCAACGCAGTTACCGCCAATGCGGTTACCAACGCAGTTACCAATTCAGTTACCAACGCAGTTACCAATTCAGTTACCAGCGCAGTTACCAATTCAGTTACCAGCGCAGTTACCAACGCAGTTGTGTCTGAGGTGTGTATTATGCAAGTAAATTTTTTATGTTTGCGATAGAAACGTTTAAGTTTGCATTGTAATGGATTATGAGCTGTGGCATAAAAAGACGACTTGATGCAGCACCTGCAGTCTTTGAAACTCAAATCAAAAATCAAAAAACCTACAATTGCGAAACTTTATTAAGCAATAAATTTTTCTTTCACAGCGTCTGCAAAATTAGTGTTTTTCGTTATTTTTTAGTTATTTTTGGTAATGAACAGGATGTTCAGCGTACGAGTGTTCATAGAAATTACTCGATTTTTGAGACATCAAATGTGAATGAAAATGTCAAAAATCTCTTCCCTTTATTACTCACAAATGTGAACAAATCTATTATATACATGTATTATTTTACGTATTAGACTGCAATAAAATAAATACATATAGAATTATAATTAGTTAATTGTATATTATTCTATATATTGGAAAATATTAAAACTTATACATACAGAATTATAATTAGTTAATTACATGTCATTTTATATATTAGAAAAAATTAAAATGTATGCATATAGAAATATAATTAGTTAATTGTATATTATCCCATATACCAATTAGAAAACATTTAAATATATACAGATAGAATTATAATCAATTAATTTTTATTCTACATATTAGAATACATTAAAAAAATATATAAAAATATAATTAATTATGTATTATACATATTAGAATACATTAAATACGTACTTATAGAATTAGAGAGAGTATGAAGGTAAGTGTAGGATGTTAAGTCTGGGAACTGCTGTGCCTCGCAAACGTGTATGATCAGGCAATCCAATTACTGAGAATAGGAATGTAAGAATGGGAATGCAGGAATAGGAATGTGAGAATGGTAATGTAGGAATAGGACTGTCAGAATGGAAATGTAGGAATAGCACTGCGGTAATGGTAATGTAGGAATAGGACTGTGAGAATGGGAATGTAGGAATAGGAATGTGAGAATGGGAATGTAGGAATAGGACTGTGAAAATGGGAATGTGAGAATGGGTATGTAGGAATAGGACTGTCAGAATGGAAATGTAGGAATAGGACTGTGAGAATGGGAATGTAGGAATAGAACTGTGAGAGTGGGAATGTAGGAATAGAACTGTGAGAATGGGAATGTAGGAATAGGACTATGAGAATGGGAATGTAGGAATAGGACTATGAGAATGGGAATGTAGGAATAGGACTATGAGAATGGGAATGTAGGAATAGGACTGTGAGAATGGGAATGTAGGAATAGGACTGTGAGAATGGGAATGTAGGAATAGGACTATGAGAATGGGAATGTAGGAATAGGACTATGAGAATGGGAATGTAGGAATAGGACTGTGAGAATGGGAATGTAGGAATAGGAATGTGAGAATGCTAATGTAGGAATAGGACTGTAGGAATGGGAATGTGAGAATGGGTATGTAGGAATAGGACTGTCAGAATGGAAATGTAGGAATAGGACTGTGAGAATGGTAATGTAGGAATAGGACTGTGAGAATGGTAATGTAGGAATAGGACTGTGAGAATGGTAATGTAGGAATAGGACTGTGAGAATGGGAATGTAGGAATAGGACTGTGGGAATGGGAATGTAGGAATAGGACTGTGAGAATGGGAATGTAGGAATAGGACTGTGAGAATGGGAATGTAGGAATAGGCCTGTGAGAATGGGAATGTAGGAATAGGCCTGTGAGAATGGGAATGTAGGAATAGGAATGTGGGAATGGGAATGTTGGAATAGGAATGTGGGAATGGGAATGTAAGAATAGGAATGTGGGAATAGGAATTGTGGGAATAGGAATGTAAGAATAAGAATGTAAGAATAGGACTGTGAGAATAGGAATGTAGGAATTAAGAGAAACAAAGTTTCACAATGCAGCGAACTATTTCCATGTAAGTGACTAAGGTTCAGACTCAGAAATGGACCTTTTAATACCTTAGTATACTGTAAATAATTTTCAAGTCAATTTAGACTATGGTCCGTAATTAAAATTATGTTTTAGTTTACGAGTACTTGAAGTGTATACATTTTTTTGGGACACTTTGTATAGTTTATACGTATAAGTTCATATTATTAAAGAGAAACTAAATTGGATCTTACAATTAGATTTTCAGTAATGTCTTCACTAATGTATGAGATTTTTTTCAATAATGAATTACCGTACAATTATTATCATTTTTATTACCATTTTATTACCGGATACCAATTGAGTTTTAATGCAATTTCTCGCTAAAACAGATAAAAACAAGCTATTAATTGGTAATAATTTAAGGTTAATTTATTATTAAAGTTAACAATCAAGTTTACACGGTTAAAAATAAACAAATTACCTCAAATGATTATTCAAGATACTTTTAAATTTTAAAGCAATAAAAACACCAGTACTCCGCGTATAATTCCTGCATTATTATACAAACAATTACCTCGTAAATGCGCAGATTTTCTCGCCCGATTTACCCTCGTTCTGAAGTTCGACCCTCGGCTCGTAAACAAGCTAATTCTTCGAGGGTAAATAAATACTATCAGTGTAATAAGCTTCACGTTCACGTCGGTCTCTCAGCGGGTTTCCCAGGAAATCGAATTATTCACCCGCGTGGACACCCGCCCCAACAATCCCATAATCTTGACAAACTGTCAAGACAAAATTTGCTCACCAATCACGGCTTCTTGTCCTTTTAAAACACCTCGTATTCATGTGTACATGAGCACCACAACTATGCCTAGGATTTGAATGGATGTATATGTAATACTGCACCACGTAAATTTGTTGTTTATTGCAGTAATTCGTGTAGAAATAAATGTGAGTATGAGAGTTCGCTCTAGCGGGGTTGTGGGTGTGTTGTCGGGGCAATAATGGCGTCCATTAATTTCGCGTCGACAGCCACGGATTTGCTTTGCCTAAATAATTGACCTTCTAAATCTGGCTCCGGGGCGAGACCGCACTGCTACATTTATGAACATGTTCTCACACTTATGAACATGTTCTTGTGCTTCCAGGAACATGCTTCTAGTCTTTTATGAACATGTTTTAGTGCTTCTACGAAGAAATGTTTGGTCTTTTATGAACATGCTCAGGTGTTTCTATGAAAATGTCATTACTTTTTTATGAACATGCTTTTGTGCTTTTATGATCATGTCTCGATACTTTTGTAAACATGTTCCCATACTACCATGAAAACATTTTTTTCAATCAAATGGACATGTTTCTAATGCTAAGTTTAGGATTACAGTTACATGAGTGAATGATTCCAGAGTTCAGTTCTTTTGGTTAAGGTTAATGTGATTACTAATGATAAGAGACCATATTTATTAATTTTGTAATTGAACAAAGAGACAAATAATTAAATTATTTAAAAGCGTACACAATATTCGTGCATAAGGCAATATCTGGCTGCCAAAATTCCTCATAGACTTAATTCCGTGTCATTCGGGTAAGTTAAATGTGAAGACCAAAATCCGTAGATTGTTTAAACAAATTCTATATATTAACTAGGTTGTCTCACATGAAATGTCTCATTTGAAAATGAAAGAAAATAATTGTCGTAAAGTATTTACTCTTGTCAAAATATGATCGTGTTTAGGCGACTTTCTTAAGTTTAACCACTGACTATTTTTTTTGCTGTTATCGAAGGGTATTCATTTCTCATCAGATCTAATGATTTGATTAAAAAATGGATTATGAGATTGAATAAATATGTAAAAGATTGAATTCAATTGAGTGAAAATTTAATAAAAACTAGTACCTGCATGAATGAGTGCATGAGTGATTGCATGAGTGAATGAGTGTATGAGTGAATGAGTATTAGTGCATGAGTGAATGAGTGTATTAGTGCATGAGTGAATGAGTATGAGTGAGTGCATGTTGTAAATGAGTGATGCATGCACCACTGCAGTGTAATATTCGTGTATATGTAAAGTTTTGTTGAATTCTGAATCATCGGAGTAAAAAAAAAATAACATATGGGTATAAGCCTTACGTTTTTCTAAAAAATAACGAAACATTTTTTACTTCAGATTTACTTCTAGCTAATACAACACTATTGTTCTGAATTGATTATCACGTTGAATAACTCGTTTTCATTTCACCGGTTATTTACAGTTTTATTTGCATGAAGAGAAAATGACGCTTATGTATTGTATTGTCAAATCTAAAAGACAATTACCAAAACTGATGTGTTTTCGTGATCTGCAGTGTAATATTTGTGTATATGTGAAGTTTCGTTGAATTCTCAATTGTCGAAGTAAAATATAGAATAATAACATAAGGGTATAGTGTAGTGATCTGTATTATAATCACTCTTCAGTCCCAACCCTCAGACATCTCTTATCTCCGAGCAGACATTGAATAGCTTTGTCTTACTCGGAGTGAGCGCCTGAGGGAGTAAGGGACCGTCGAGGAACCCAATAGGAGAAAACGCAATTAAAGGCAGGATAAGTTTTATAGTTTGTAATTAGACATTCGAATTTGATGTTAGTTCTTAGTTCTTCGTTCTTTACCGCGTACGTCTTGACGTCGAGTACTGTCGTAATGAAATCTTGTCGGCAGAGAGCTGGGACGTATAGAGTGGGATTGCGTGGTGAGTTGGAGTACGTGCACTTCTTGTTAGTGCGTGGGTTGTTGAGCCCCATCCTGTCAGAAGATAGGATGACTGGTTTCTGCTTCCTTTGCTCTGCTGTTGGCTGTGTGTTGAGTTCTTGAGGTGATTGGAGTTCTTGTGGAGTTGTTAACTTTGGAAGCGCTTGGTAGAGAGTCCGTGACACAGTTAGAGTAGGTACATAGGTACCAGTAGGAAAGATTTGAGGGAGAGTTTGGCACAGGGTGTACCTAAGTATAGGGGTGAAACGGAAAGGGATACTAGGAGGGGAATAGAAATGAGCGCTCTGCGCCCATGTGTTGAGTGGTGGGGGTCTGTCTATGGGGTTTGTTCTTGTAGGTGGTCTCTATAAGGAGTTAAGTGTTGTTCTTTGATAATCGGTGTTGGTAGTAGAGGGGCATGGCTCTGGTTGGGGCTGAGCGTTCAAGTGTAATTGGATAGTCGTGCAATTTCAGACTGTGGTTGTAACCGATTGGGACTTACGTCTAGCTCAAGTTTGTTTTTGTTCGTTTTGTTACCCCAGAAGGGAATTGATGCTAGGTGGGGCGGTGTGGGGTGTCGTGTATTTGGGTGTCGGAGGGAGGCCAAGTATTTTTGTTTTCGAGCTTGGGAAAGCTCTGTTTGGTATTTGTCTAGTTTTATGTGGAAATGTAAGGTGTAGGTATAGTTGTGGGTGCATGTTTTCAATGTTATTTCAGATTCTCTTTGCGTATTCGTGTAAGAGAATGTTGATCCAGGCAGCTTAGTTTAGCGGTGTAATTGAACTGACGTGAAGTCGTGCCATTCGGCGTCTGTGATGAATCGTGTGGCTTTGTTTTGTACACGTTGCAGTTTTGAGATGGAGGATGGCGATAATGTGTAGAGTGGAATGGCTGGGTAGATGAGGGGTGATCGTACATAGGCTAGGTAAAGCTTTCGTTTTGTGTCAGTATGCATGTATTAGAAACGGTATAGACGGGAGATTGTTTTGTGCTATTGCTTTCCTCTGTGTGATGTGTATCCCTGGCTGCTGAGGTGGAGATCTAAAACTTTACCAGATTTATCGTATGGAAGGGGAGTGCCGTCTACGTGCACTTCTTGTCCTTTACGGCGGCTGATGGCTATAAGTTTGAATTTTTTGCGTGCGTTTGTATCTTCCACTTTCTTTCATAGGCTATCTGGGTTGTTGCCCTCGTTGTTAGACGCGCTGCCATGTTGTTCGAGTTGCGGCCGAATGTGCTTTGTGATATGTCGTCAGCCAATGCAATATAATCGGTGTTGGGTATGGGCGAGGGCAGGTCGTGTGTATTAAAGTTGTATAGTGCTGGAAAGAGAACTGCTCCTTGTGGCACCCCTGATTTTATGGGGAAGGGTTACCCTGTGTGGTTTGCAATCCTGATTGTTGCGGTGTGGTCTGAAAGGAAGTCTTTAAGAATTTTTGTGAAGAGGGGGTCAATGTCTAGTTGTGATAGTTTAAATTATAGGCCTGTGTGCCAGACTTTGTCGAATGCTTTGGATACGTTTCGTAGGATGATGTTTGTTTTATTCTGTTGGTTTAGGTGAATGTGCAGCGTCTCATGTAGAGTGGCAAGATCAGTGTGTTCCTCTTCCGTGTCGGAAGCCGTGTTGTCTTTTGTTGTATACGTTGTGTATAGTGAGGTGATCTGTGAGTCCGTAAGTGAGGATTTTGTCGAGGAAATTTCCGTGGGTGTCGAGTAGTGATATTGGGCGTTAGTTTTTTTTACCTCGTATTGTGAGGTGGACGGCTTAGGGACGAAAATCATGATGGCGTGTTTTAATTTGATGGGGAAATATCCCGCGGAGATCGCGTCGTTGAATATGTATAGAAAGTAGTAGAGCATGTTGGGAGGGAGTTGTTTCAGGTGGTGCGCCGTGATTTTTGTGTGTCCTGGCGCTTTTTGTGAAAATGTTCGTAGTGCTTGTTGGAGTTCTTGGAGTGTGTTGGCTGGGAATTGGGGGGTGTTTAGGCGGATAATGTCTCCTGTCTCGTGTGGTTTTAAGCGTGGTGTGATGTCCATCACCCGTGTTTCAACTTCGTGAGTGTGGTTTTCGTCGAATTTGTTGTCGGGGTCGTCGACACCTGAGTAGATCTTTAACCAATGTGTTCTGAATAGGGGTTCTTTGTCCCTCGGGGAGTGGTAGTAGGTACCGTTGAGTTTGATGTATGGTGTGTTTTGTTTAGTGTTATTGCTTGACATGCGCTTAATGGATGACGAAAATTGTTTAGGATTATCATTTATTTTCATGTTCGTGATTGTGTGGTTCCATGTTGTACCGTATATGCGTTTGGACGTTTGTTTTATTTGATACCTGAAGTTTACGAGTTCGCAGTACAAGTGAGAAGAGTGTCCGTGTCTCCTAAGGTGGTTGCAGATGTGATGGTATCTTGTTTGGAGTAGGAGTGTTTCTAGTGTTGGTTTGATTCCCAGGATTGTTCTGTGAGTGATGGTTGGGATTGCTTGGTTGGAGGCTGCTGTGATGTGTTTCTCCCAGTTGGACAGGTGGTTATCGATCTCTTCTAAAGTCGGTTGGGGGTATTGTGGTACCGTGTGTGTGGTGAGGAGGCTTTTGTATTGTGTCGAAATCTTGTTGCGGAATTGCATAGATTGGGAGTTGATTTAGGTGTATTTTATTCACAAAGATCTGTTTGCAAACTTCGTTGGGGTCTTTTTCTTATTTCGATCTTGATTTTCAGGTTGTTTTTTATGAAAGTTCAGTCATAATCCACTCGTTATTGGGGTGTGTTGGGATCGGCAGCTGTTGTGTTGCACTTTTGACAAGTGTGGTTTAGATTTCGCAGGTGTCAGGGGAGGGGTGTTTATCAGGAGGAGACCAGGCTTTCTTTCTTTTCTTGGTGGTTTTCTTCTTTGGGCGTGTTTCCCATGGTTTTTCAGGTGCGATGCTGTCTGAGTTTTCGTCCTGCGTGTAGTTTGTTTCGGTTGATGATTCTTCCGATTTTGTCGTAGTGCGTGGGGATTGTTCCAGTGTTTGTTTTAAGGGTAGCAAAGGATGCAGATTCGGGGTTGGGGGTGTTGTTGATGAAGAGGTTGAATAATTTTTGAGAATCCCTGTCGAGGAATGAGGTGTCTATATTGAAGTTCCTTTTCAGAGATTTGATGGGATTGATTCGTAGCTTTCTGTTTTGACCAGGCTAGCGATGTGCGCTTCAATGACCAGGGCAGCGAGCTTTATGTGAGTGTTGCTTGAGAGTATGAGCGCAGGTTTTGGTTGGTTCGTTTGTTGAACAACAGTTTTTGCTATGTGCAAAACTGCCCATACTTGTTTCCTGTATGGGCAGGTTGCTGCGAGATTGAGGTGTTGTTGGTTGCAATTTAGGCAGTTTTTCGTAGGTGAGTTGCATTGTTGGTCTGCGTGTCGGTGTGATGAGCATTCGGAGCAGCTGGGTGTTGTGGAGTTATATTGGTAAGTGGCGTGATCTTCAAATTTGTAGCATTTGTAGCATATCAGGATGTGAGCATAGTTCTCGAGTTCTATCTGTGACGGCGTGATTTTTGTGTTGAACATCAGTAAACCGTTTGGGAGGATTTTTTGTGATGTGGATATTTCCGAGAAGATAATTTTCATCACGTGGGTGTAGTTCTTAATTTTGATTTCTTCGATTATTTTTGCCTAGGGTTGTTGTGTTTGGATTTCTCTGGTGGTTTCTTCTGGTGATAGCTTCTCGATTAAGCTGTCGAGTTGGTGTATGATTATAGTTTTCTTGGCTCGATTGTCTGGCGGAATGATTAGTGTGAGGTTTATTTTTTTGAAGAGTTTGGCTGCTTTGAGTGAAGTTACTTTGTCGACAGCGGCTGCTTCGTCATTATGGCGTAATAGAGCGAGTTGTTTTCTGAAAGTTTTGTTAATGGTACGTCGAGGTCTCTGAATGTTGTTTCGAATATTTTGTTTTACGGTTGTTATGTTGGGATTGATTTTTCGTACTTGGACCCTGAATGTAGTGTTTTTGGTGTGGTTGTGTTTTGGTTTCGTGTTCTTTGTTGGTTGAGTGGTTGTTTGCGTGTTGTGTGGTGTTTTGGGGCAGTGTTGTGGTGTTGGGGTGGCGGGGTGGAGGTTCTGCTACGTGGTGGCTTGGAGGTCTTGTGTTGACGGGAGTGGAGAGAAGGCTTCTAACGGTGAGGCCAGCGCCTCCTCTCCTCTGCCGACTGTGATAGAAAGCGTTGTCTTCTCTGAGACGCGGCTGGTGCCCTACTTGTACTCAATCCTCCCCCTACTATAATGGGGGTTTTCCCATTATAGTAGGCGCTAGCAGGCGCTACTACTTCTCAGCAATGTTCTAAAGTGAGAAAATAGAGTATGTAGAGGTAGAAAAAGGAAGGAAACGTAGACTGGTAGTTGACTCACTCTTCCGTTGTTGGTGCTTTGTTTTCGCACGTTACTCTGACTATTGCAGGGCTCTACGTATCGTAGAGGTACGAGTGCGGAGGAGAAAGTGGGTTAGCACGTGAAACGACCTGGACTTTGAATATCTTTGATATTGAGTATCTTTTTTGAATGTCCAGTTGTGTCTGTGTGTTCTTCTTACGACTCTGGTAAGCTTGAGGGAAAATTCCTTCCTTTGTCTTCACGGTGAAGTGTCGAGCAAGTACGTCTGTACAGTGCAGTGGTCACAGTGAGAACCTCCGTGACGCAGAACGTTGCAGCCTCGTTATATAGGGCGGTTAACCGGGCTCTGCTGCCAGAACGTGACCGCTCATTAGTTAATGTCGTGCTTCTGGTCGTAACACGGCCTAGCCTCGTCGCTAGATTGACTTCTTCTGTCCTGTTTGCTCATTGGTCGATGAAAGCTAGCCTCGTCGTGGTATTCGTTTGTAGTGAAGCCGTGCTATTCACTACAATAACCTTACGTTTTTCGTAAAAAATAACGCAATATTTTTTAGTTTAAATTTACTTCTAGCTAACAGAACACCATTGTACTGAATTGATTATCCCGTTGTAACATTTTTCATTTTTTCTCGACTGGTTATTTACAGTTTTATTAGCATGAAGAGAAAATAACGTTTATGTATTGTAATGTCAACTTTATAAAAAATGAAGTGTTTTTCGTGATCTGCGGTTTAAAATTTGTGTATGTGAAGTTTTGTTATATTCTGAACCATCGAAGTATCAAACAGAAAAATAACAAGTGTATATATAGCCTTACGATTTTTGTAAAAAACACGAAATAATTTTAACTTCAGATTTACTTTTAGCTAACAAAACACTTCAGAATTATCACTTTGAAACATTTGTGTCCATTTTATTTTTGATGAACAGGGTATTTACAGATTTATTTGCATGACGAAAAAATAACGTTTATGTATTTTATTGTCACATCTACAACACGTGTGACAATACTCATGTTTTTTTATGGCATGCAGGGCTGAGTAGAGCAAGTGAGGAGCAAGTCTGATGGCTGAATGCTTGAATGAATGGCTGAATGAACAAATGACTAAATGGCTGAAAGGACAAATGCCTGAATGAACAAATGGCTGAATGAACAAATGACCATGGCTGAATGAACAAATGACCATGGCTGAATGAACAAATGACTAAATGGCTGAAAGGACAAATGCCTGAATGAACAAATGGCTGAATGAACAAATGACCATGGCTGAATGAACAAATGAATAAATGACTGAATGAATGAATAAATGACTGACTGAATGAATAAATGACAATGAATGAATAAATGACTGAAGAATGAATAAATGGTTGACTGATGGCTGACTGGCTGAATGAATGAATAAATGGCTGACTGACTGACTGGCTGTCTAAATGAATAAATGGCTGAATGGCTGACTGGCTGAATAAATGGCTGACTGGCTGAATGAATGAATAAATGGCTGAATAGCTGACTGGCTGAATAAATGGCTGACTGGCTGAATGAATAAATGGCTGAATGGCTGACTGTTTGACTGGCTGAATGAACGAATGAATGGCTGAGTGGAAGAATGAATGGCTGAATGGCTGAATGAATGAATGAATGAATAAATTCCTAACTGGCTGAATGAATGAATGGCTGAATAAATGACTGGCTGACTGGCTGAATAAATGAATGAATGAATGGCTGAATAAATGGCTAAATGAATGAGTGAATGAATAAATAAATGGCTGAATAAATGGCTAAATGAATGAGTGAATGAATAAATAAATGGCTGAATAAATGGCTGAATGAATGACTGAATGAATGAATAAATGGCTGAATGGCTGACTGGCTGAAAGGCTGACTGGCTGAAAGACTGACTGGCTGAAAGGCTGACTGGCTGAAAAAATGAATAGCTGAATGGTTAAATAAATGGCTGAATAAATGAATGAATAGCTGAATAAATGGCTGAATGATTGAATAAATGAATGGCTGAATAAATGGCTAAATGAAAGACAATGAATGAGTAAATGGCTTAATGACTAAATGAATAAAAGGCTGAATAGCTGACTGGAAAATGAATAAATGACCGAATGTCTGAATGGCTGAATGAATGAATAAATGGCTGAATGAATAAATGGCTGAATGAATAAATGGCTCAATGAATAAATGGTTGAATAGATGACTGGCTGACTGACTGAATGAATGAATAAATGGCTGAATGAATGAATGGCTGAATGAATAAATGGCTGAATGAATAAATGGCTGAATGAATAAATGGCTGAATGAATAAATGGCTGAATGAATAAATGG
>VCRD01008176.1:0-18424 GCA_006783055.1 Trinorchestia longiramus
AGAGAGAGAGAGAGAGAATGAATGAATTTTTTCCCTGTTTCTAAAAATATATTCATTGATCCTTTTAATCATCACATGGATAAATTTTCATGTATGAATTTATGAAGAAGGTGTAAAAATTTTCCATGTATCATAAACAGATATAATGATATAATGCTTCTCGAATTAAGTTTTTTTCGGTTTTAATTTTATGTAATTCTTTCGTTAGAGCTATTTTCATTCTCATGTGAATTGTAGTTCAATAGTTGTACATATGTAGTTAATGCACGCACTATTTCATGTCGATTTAGTTTTTAATCAATTAATTTAACAGAATTGTAGGTTGATAGTTCATAGTACATGGAAATACAGATTTCAAATTGAGAATGAAGAAAATGGGACTAAAAGATTGCTAAAAAATTACTCTTTTTAACGCTTCTCATTCCTTTGTTCAACACCTCTGGAGTTATTTTGTTAAATTCCTGAATAATTTTGGGTTTTAATTCCTGTAAGGTATTGGGCTTTTCGATATGAACTTTTCCCTTCAAATATACTTAGGGAAAAAATCACGTAGACTTAGATCTGGAGATCATGGGGGCTGCAGTACGTCACCACAATGCGATATTATTCGAAGTGGAAATATTGCTTTCAGAATGCCCATTGATACGTTATACATAAACTTGTGGTTTTGGAATATTTCTTACGTCAGAGGGAAAACTTGAACAAAGTGAATGTTTGGTTTCAACAAGATGGAGCTACGGCTGATGCAGCAAAGGAATCAATTGCCATTCTGAAAGAAATTTATTAGCCAACGCTGTACACACCCTGTTAAATACTTAAGTCAGCGGTAAGGAGCAGCCTTATCGCTCTGTGATGATAGTTTACAATAGAAAATATTGCTATTAGTTTACATTTTAGCTAAGGCTGCATTAAGAAATATGTTGGTTTTATTTAATTTTCTTATATGAAAAGTCCGTTACCGCAATATATACCCGGCTGAATAATGCTGAGATAGTTGAATATTCGGCGTAATATCGGTAGAGTTATTTTACGAACAATTTTAAAAAAAGTAACTAAAGTTGATGATAACTAATCGATTTTAACAATTACATGACCTGTGTGGAGAGGCCGATTTTATTTTTTTTTAAAAAAAGGGGTTTCTCCTGAAGTGAATTACCCGACTCGAAAAATACAAATTGAAGACATTTACGTTAGATTCTTGAACAGAAAAATCACATGGGCCGTACTTGCACTACTTATCAGGTTTTGGATATGATATTTAAACTGAAATATGTTTTTGAAAATCTTAAGTACATACTCATTAAGCAAAATGTTTTTGTAGGCTGAATCCCATAAATATTTATAATCATTTCTTTTATCCGATTTTCCTCTCAAATTTGAAAACCACAAGAGACTTTAAATGTTTGAGCTCAATCATTGTCACCAATTCTATCAATTAAAGAACCATAGAATTAACCATTTACTATTTTCAAGTCTCACTCATGAAATATATAATACAGTTCAGTATAATAAATTGTAACATCTTTAATTCATTATAAATAGTAGTGAATACTTCAGTATGGAAGTAACCATGAACCATTTCAAGTCTCTAAGCCCTATATCTCTAAGCCCTTTTGTACCTTGACTATTTTTCTTACTACAACTAGTAAAAAATATTTCAGAGGTTCTTGACTCGAAGAACTTTTGTTGTAGCGTGGGTTTGATTGCACAGCAAAGTATCATTGAAAAAAATTGATGGGGGGAATCTTTTCCACCCACGGAAGGGAAGTCCTTCTTAAAATGCAGGAACCTTTGAAACTATAGAAATAAATGGAAATGGAAGGAACTGATGCCCAGCACAGCAATCACTGAAATAGAAGTAGGTATAAAAATCGGTTGTTATTGTTTCTGAGTTTGAAAAGTGTGGATTTATTTGATGCACAGAACTGCATTCTTTGTGGATGATCGAAAGTTTGATTATATGACATCTTAAGTTTCTTGTAGCTGATTTTAGCTGTGATTTAGCGACTATAATTCAAACGAACAAAATAGAGAGATACGATTATACTAGAAAATGTCGGTGGATTGCACATTAAAAATCAAAAGTTCTTGTATTCGTGCTAATTTTAATCTATGTAGCTTTTGAAACGATACATATATCAAAAATTATTGCAGAGATAATTTTATAATTGGAGTCAGTTAGGACTGGATTTCAAGAGTTTTTTCATATAAAAACATATGTCAGCATGGTCATCAATGTTTTTACCGATCACTGAATGCCATAAAAGAAATAATGATGAGCAAAACAGTACAAAAAGGACCAAAAATAGCATTAAATTCATTAACTAGAGTCCTTGCGTTTAAGTATTTAACTTCGAATCTTTAACATTTTTTCCCTATTTATTTCAGCCAAGGCTATGTAGCTCAATAGATAGACTCAACCAATTAAATTCTGTATGATTGACTTTAGCTCGACATTTGTCGACGTAAAACATACCAAATTTGTAAGCGTAGAAAAATCTCGTGTATGATCTAAACTCTTTTATTGAAATGAAACTTTCCAGTCTGAATGATTCTTACTATAAGTATGTTTGAAAGAATAGGGCAAGTGTGAGTGAGCAAAAGTAACGTTTTTAAAAAATGTGACAAATGCAGACCATGACCCCTGATGGTGCCTCTTTGTTTTACCACCGAGATGAAATACAGGTATACAGACATTCTATATTATTATCTACAAAAATTTATTCGTGATGCAGTATTTACATATTTATATAATTTTATTACAATTTTTCGTTAAAAAATGAGCCGTCTTGCAAACGAACAAGAAACGTTTTCAAACAGCCACTTCCTGGTCGAAGGAAAAAGGAGACAGCCTCCATACGACGCTAGTTAGCTTATGTTTTATAATGACAAGATTAGAAGACTTTTGTCACCATTAAGTAACATAGTATTTTCTTTTGATTTAGTTCTACCGAATACCACTATACTGCAATTTTCTTCAAATTACATGTTGCAGAGATAGTTGAATATTCGGAGTAATCTCCGTAGATTTATGTTGAGAAATGTCCTAAGAAATTAATGCGGCTGATTTAATGGTTAATTAATCTATTTTAACTATACGTCATACCACAAAAATGACGTTGCTAAACATAGAGAATAGAAGTTCATATTATTATTTCTTAGAATTTTTCTGCTCATGGAATAAACTGACTCATGCCAAAAAAATATCCAGAAGTTGCCGTGATTCGATTATTCAAAGTTCAAATGAAGGGTGGACAGCACTAGTGGACTACTTGCATTTTTTCCCGTGGCAAATATAATATATTTTCCACGGAAAAAAATGCAAGTAGTCCACTCCCGTGCTGTCGCTAACACAGCGCTGACAGAGGCGATTACGATCCAGTAGTTTACTATATGAAGGGTGGACAGCACTAGTGGACTACTTGCATTTTCCCGTTGGAAAAAATGCAAGTAGTCCACTAGTGCTGTCCACCCTTCAATTGTCCTGAAATCTGATGATACAGAGTGACCTTAAAAAAATGAGCCCAGATTGCACTATTTTTCCAACGTTTGAGATTTATGTGTTAATCCCCTTCAATGTGTGTGACGTAACAGATGCAAGGTTTATGAACACAACTAATTATCAATAAAGGTTCTATAAAATAATACATATACTGTGCCAATGCTTCACGATATGTTCGTCGAAGAAATTTAAAAGACTTTCATTCCTTTTTCGCCAATTTTTTGTAGAACTGAATGGACCACTTTGAGAATCAAAGAGAAGCAGCTATTGAAAGCTTACGAGCTAAAGGCTGTACACACATTTAGGACGTTCCAGGAAGAGTCCAGTCAAGATGTTTAAAGTTTGAAAGTCAGTTCTGAAAAGTCAGAGACTCTCCCTGTGGAAGAGAAGTCATTACTTAGCTATATCCTGTTCAAGCATTACCCACTGACCTTGTAACGGTAACTTATAAGAAATTCAGATTATAACAAGATGGAATAAGCTTTCACACCACAAACTTATCATAAAATCGGCCGAAAAGGAACACTGAAGACTGTGTGATCAGCTTCAAGATAGATTTTGGGCAGGTGCGTCGTAGGTCAGGCCTTAACCACACGATTTTTGCCATTGAGACTATGTAATAGACCGGGTATACGCACAGAGATCCATGCCCGTAAATGAACTTGGGGTAAAGCAGGAAATAAATGAGAACCATTTCATTGTCGTGTTTTCAGGACGTTTTGGAAAACTTTGTGCTGTGGCTAAAGAAATGCAATCAACAAAATGTGGGTCATCCCGACCACTTGCTCTAGAATGAAGAAAAATACCATCCTAAAGCATGATGTTATCTGATCCCTGGGTACGTTAAAATTGTCGTGACTAAATTTTTTTAGGATTTAACTATAGTAGGAAATAAAACTTGTTTAAACTTGGGGACCACTTTTTCTTCGGTCATCTTGTACAACACATATTAACTTATATATAAAGGGTGTGGCGAAAGTCACATGATATATTTAGAATTAATTTATGCAAAAACTACTTGAGATAGAAACTTCAGGTCAATTGCAAGTGAAAGAACAAATTCTGAAGTTTTTTTACATGCATTCGTGATACGGTGAATCATGAAACAGATAGAATTTCATCCCTACAAAGTTCAATTAACACAAAAATTGGAAATCACTGACCACCAGAAGCGCTTAGATTTGGCAAGGAACTTTTTGCAACTTTCAGATGCACATGATTTTATATCGCACTTGTTAATGTCTGACGGGGCACATTTTCACCTTTCCGGTTATGTGAACAAACAAAATTGTAGATATTGGAGTGCTGAAAATCCAAAAATTGTGCATGAAATCCCACTTCACTCACAAAAGGTTACTGTCTTGTGCGGTATGACAAGTGAAAGGATAATTGACCCCTATTTTTTGAAAATCAAAATGGAGAAACTGCGACTGTAACTGGAGCTGCATATCGAAAATTCATTGAAGAATATTTAAGACCTCAAATTCAAGATGGAAATATGTGGTTTCAACAAGATAGTGCAACAGCCCATACAGCAAAGGAATCAATTCAACTTTTGAAGACAATTTTCCCAAATCGATTAATTTCACGTTTTGGTGATATTCCTTGGGCTCCTAGATCTTGTGATTTGACCCCTTTGAATTTCTTTTTATGGGGGTACTTAAATTCAAAAGTATACATTAATAGACTTCGTACTTTGGAACATTTGAAAGAGAACATTTCTCAAGAGATTCGCAACATTCCTCCCGAGATGCTAAGAAAAGTGATGGATTCTGTTACGAAAAGAATGCGCATGTGTATAAACCAACATGGTGGACATTTAGATGATATCCTATTTAAACAAAATTTCCAAAACCCTTTCTTTCATTTGCAATTTACCCGAAGTTTCTTTCTCAAGTAGTTTTTGCATAAATTAATTCTAAATATATCATGTGACTTTTGCCACACCCTTTACATATTTAAGCTTCCCATATTTGACAACCATTGTGTATTTAATTTAATACATACATTTCTATTCAGTTTTTGGTAGAAAAATGTGAATTGTTACGTCATATGCAACAGGCAGCGCTACTTCTCTTCGACACTTGTCAACTCTAATTTGTTGAAAAAATGTTTGTTTTTTGATAGTGAACTGATCTAAACGATTTTATTTGATAGTATCAAATAATACTACAATTTATTTTACCTTGATTTTCATTCACGCTATCACAACTACTACTGCTACAGTACCGTAATATCCGCCTGACTGAATTGTGCGGAGATAGTTGAATATTCGGAGTAAATACCGTGGAGTTAAATTTCAGAAAAATTAAAAACTGCCTTATCGAGGCAATAGAATAACTAAATTTAACGAAACCCTTATCGACGTTGCCTGGCATTTATTATCTTGGTGAAAAATTGACCTTCATAAAAACAAAATGTGTAATGACAATTGAGATTATATGCACATGTAAAAAAAATGCGTACCTAATCACTTTGAGTAACAAAATAATAATGTCATAATAGGTGATAATAGAAAAATACCCGAATTTTAATATAATTTGCATCATACCTTATACAGATAATACATACCAGCTTGAAAATACTTGGTTATTTTAAGTTAATTTAGCTCAGCCCTGCAATGAGGTATTTAATAGAAAATTATCTGGCCAAATAATTTTTTAATGTGTTTTTTCACGCTTTTTTTCTTCCCATGCACTTAAATTATATTGACCAATGAATAAATTATATAAAGCCCAACGTCAAAATCCTCAACAGCATTGGCGCGGGTCAGACCTTTAGAAAAATAGCCTACTTCGAAGGTAAAAACATTCACGTGTATAAACGTTGTGACGAGTCTCATGAGCTCAACTAATGAATTAGGTCATGCTTGATTATTATATGGATGAGAAATTGTATTAATAATAGGACATGACAATATTCAGGAAGAAGTTCATATACCTATACAGTTTTGTTATATACTCGTACATAATGCTATTATTGAATACATATTTGCCCTGCTCTGCGTTGCTATAAGGAGCTGGCATTAATAGTTCAGGTTAATGTACTGATAAAATACTTACCACAAGTTTCAAAGAACGGACTCCAAAGACTAGGCCTTTTTCGAAAACGGGACGCCTAGAAAGAAGAAATTCTCTAAGCAGAGAACTGCTGAAGCCTGATCCTGTTAAAATTAAACTCTCTTCAGAGTTCTTTCTACAGCTTGGCATGACAGAATGTTGCAATAATTCAGATGAATGAAAGCAGTCAAAATGGCATCAAAAAAGAATGGTCCAATTAATTCTCTTAATGAAAAGGAGCACTTCGTTGTAGCTCCTGGTAAACTAATTCAAATGATGGTAAGTTACGACCTCGGATCTGTTTGAAACTCCATGCTATACTTCTTTGCAGTTCAATTCCGTTTTTGCACTTTCAGTAACATTTTAGAATGAATTTAATGGGTTCAGAGCTTAGTTTGAATGCCATCATCAATTCTTATGAATTTCATCCAAAGGGATGAAACGAATGTCAGTTTGAAAACTAGCTTTTTCACAAAAATAAACTAATGTATGCAGGTTCCATTACAGTTGAAAATGAAATCAATTTTAATAAGCATTGAATTCACATTTATTCAACCGGTGGATATAGTTCTTGGAGACACCCTGTATATATATCATATAATATGACATGATTGCATAATTATTGTATTAGAAATAAATACTTGTACATCACAATCGTAATATAGGGACAATCAGAGAAACCAATACATTCGGACATCTTTTGTGAACAGCTTTAACTTTATTTATCCATAATTTCTTTTTTTTTTGGAAAAATACTGTTTGTAAAATTCAGTCCGATTGGAAACTTGTGTTTCAATACAGGAATTTATTACATCACTACATTTTTTTGGGATGTCAATTTATTAACTTACGGAAAGTTTTAATTCATAGGCGAATTACACAAAATTTGATTGACGGTTTCAATTTATTCAACTACTTAGTCAAGGCAGAAATAAACGAGAACATAATATTGAAGCTTGCATTGGTGCATGGACACAACATAACAGTCTAAGCGAAAAATTGCGTAATTTTTCATTAAGCACAGAAAACAAAACAGAACTAGTTTTAGATACAGTGGATAGTTAATCAATATAAGAAAACTTTATATGAAGAAAATATGTAAAGATACTCAGAGTTTATGCAGAGTTCAGAGCCTTAAACTGTTAATATAAAAAATTTCATGACCAACAGCGTCAAATATTTTAAAAACTTTAAGATGTAAGGTCACCACTGACCATAATATTCAGAGTAAGAAACTATGCACGGTAAGTCAAAACAATTATTAAAAAATCAAAATGTAGGCTGATAACTGAATGAAAAATATTCAAATTCTGGTAGCATTTCTATCACAATGACCCTTTTAGCGTCTTATTATAGTATACAGTTCCAAATATTCAAAGAAACGCCTCGCCCGTAAAAATTTATATGAATTATTTTCCATTATACTGATAGATGTTGTCTGTATTTTTAGATGTGTTTGTAGGTTAGATTCCATTAAGAGCTACAAGATTAACCTGTAAGCCTATTAACAGTTAACAAGATTTCCTATTAACAAGATTTCTCTTGATATTTTCACAGAAACTCTTGAATTGAAAAATTGACTGAACAAAATGAAATAATGTTCACGTGCTCTACTGTGGTGTTCACACGCTGTTTTGTGGCTGGAATTATTTTGGTACTATTTGATTTTGAAATGATACTCTATTGCGCTGAACCGATAAAATATTGAAGAACCGCCGAAATATTTACTGCTATTTGTAGTGAACAGGGAATTCAAGGCACATAGAGGCTTAGTGACATTAAACTAGATCGGTTCTAGCGTAGTTGAGAGTTGAAAATAGTAGAAGGATAATTCCATGCTCCTAAATTATCTGAGTTGGTGACAATGAATTTATGTCTGTTTTCCGGTCCTCAAAGTTATAGATAAATCTTTAGAAGTGAATAATATTAAACGAACATTGATCTCAGCACACTCTTTCGTTTTGTTAATTTTGTTTGCCTGATATTCACACAACTTATTATGATTCAAACATCATATTCAAAATCGGATAAATGGTGCACATTTGGCCGGGGTTAATTATCTTTTCAGATGATACACTTTAGATTACGTGGCAATATTTTTCTTCTTATGTAATAAATTACTCCGTCAGGCAAATAGAACTAGAAGAATAATAATTTGAACTAATAATCTTTCAGCGCTATTCGTGACTTTAAATTGTAAAAACTTTGTTAAGATAGTTTTTTTTGAAAATTTATTCCATAAAGTCTACGGAGTTTACGCCGAATATTAAACTATCTCTGCAATAATTCAGTCCGACGTACGCGTGCATTCAAGTTACAAGACCTCCGATGGTTTTTCTCATTTTAATATAAAACAGTCCTTTCAGTCATGGATTCATGGATTCACAATGAGTGCATACGTATTTTAAACGATTTGCATGTTACTATTTGTTTCCAGTCCTGAAAAAGAACATCGGATGTGTTATGACTTTAATGCACTTCGCACGCTGCTGTATAGTAGTAGCAGTATTTAGTAACACGAAATTACAATAGAATCTATTATAAATTGTACAATCATAAATCAATCAGTGCCAAGCTTTTTCCAGCAAAATTTGATATTTTTTTTGCAAACAAGCTTTAATCAAGAAAGAAGTTTCTGTGATAACCTTAGTCTTTGACTTAGGCATTTTGCTACGTGTGAACAGGGTTGCACAATTACTTACAAAAAATCTCATTTTTGTAGATAAAAAACTTGAGCAAAGAAGATGTACACATATCTAATAAATAGAAATTTATTACACAAGCTGTTTATATTTTACCATGGTAGTCAAATATAAGATCTTATGTAACAGAATTTTATATCCTTTTGTCGAACAGGATAATATCGAAGGACAGGCCCCCAACTCATGGTATGCTATATTCCTACTTCTGTTGGAGTTAATTGAAACTTGAGATGTAACTCATTTATTGTGTTTGAAAGATCAAATTAAACCACATTAGTCTTTAGTTTTATCATTTTCATTTTAAAGCTCTTTCGATATGAGCTCTATTTATTTCCGTGAATTTCTGGAGGAGTAGCTAAAAGTTGTCCAAGACGTTCATTAAAAACATGAATGAATAAATAGTTAATATATAAATATGCTTCTTGTCAGGGATTATTTCTATGCGAGAAGATCAGTAAAAATGTCAACAGAGTTTAACTGATTATTTGTATAAAAGCTCTACAAAGACATATATATATATATATGTAGCATGATTGGAGAATTTTTTAAGCACAATCTAAAAAAATGTTCTTCAAGGAACTACATGGGTATTCTGTCTGGAGCGTAACTTATTTCTCCGTTTAAATTAAGTTATTTTTTTAGGTGCAAAACGTGCCTGCCCTGTGAGCTCTTTTCTTCCAGGTTATTGTTTTCTACTTTTCTCTTCACTGCATTGCAGATCAAGTAGAAAAAGCTGTAAAACATCAGACAAGATTCCTTTGGATATCGAATCAAAGCTTTGATGGCTTATTAAATATATTTATGTAATTTGAAGGTAGTTTGTTGAAATATTTCAAAGTGTTTTCAAAGCCTTCCTAAAGGTAATAATTGATGGAATTAAGGAAAGTTTCAGTGAATCTTTCGAAGGAATGAATTACATTTCATCTAACAGTTTCTTAAAACAGCATGTGCAAAATTCAAAATTATTATTGATTGATTTAAATATTCCTACCTCAATTATGCTTTTGCTATATTATTGGTGTCTACAGTATGTAGTTCTTTTCAAGGAAAATCTGGAAACTTGGCTAAAGAAATTTTATGAGACGATGTTAATTAAGTATTATTATTGTAGGATGATAGTGATGAAATGTCATTACTGTTAGATGATGTTGATTATCATTACTGTGATTGTGTTCATTTTACACGATAGAGATAAAAAATTTCAAACTCTCAACTTGCATAGATCTTTTTCAAGACCAGTGGCTATAATGAGCCTGAGTTGTTAGTCGTAGTCCAATTTTTGTTATTGTAGTTCTCTTTGAATGTCATGAAAAAGCTGGCGATGTCTGTTATTCCTTCTTATTGATTACTGATATTTCTTAACATTGTTTGAACTTTCATTTGCAATTATTCAATTCTCAAATTTTCCTTACTTATGTGTCGGGCCTATACGAGTGTCATTCTCATTAAGCTCAAAATTATGAACTCATGAGTTTTTATTTGTATTTTTCATTTTTATTCTTGACTGCAATGCTCAACATGTTCAACAACTTTTCGTTTAAATATTTTTTCTTTCTCAAATTAACTGCGTGAGTTTTCCCATTCTCTTTCCATTTATTTTTCTTCAGTATCCTTTTCCAGACCTGTGATAATTTTCATTCACTTTTCTTCCCACATGTTTTTCCTCCTCGCTCTGCTGTCCCCAAAATGAGCGTGTGTCTCAATTATGTCATTCCTTCAGAACCTTAATAGTGATGGATCACTTACTCTGACCCTAAGGATTTCGTTTACAGTTGGTGCTGCTGGACATGACCTTTACTAAGCCGTAGTTAACTACGTAAACTAGCATCGCTCTTCATATCATGGCAGAATTCTTTGTATGTTCATAGGATATTTCGTGAGTAGTCCTAATCCATCAAGTAACTCCTCTCTAATTTGCTAGAGTAATACATGGTGTGCTAAATCTCGCCATTTTGCAGTCCAGATTCCAGCCAATATTACTCTTGCTTGAGAGCGCGTTAGTAAAATTCAGAATAGGGATGAGTAAACATTTATTTGTTGTTTTTGTTTGATATTTTCCTAGTGGAATAAATACAAAAACTTAGGACACAATATACTACTCTCATGACGTTCATTACGGATTTTTCACACTTCATTTCATTATGTCTTTTCGGAAGAAACTTTACTTGTAACCAAGGGCTTTTGCTGCATAGGTAAAGGGTATACAAGGTGTTTCAGACTTAAGGCAACCAGTTTTAGATATTAAATAAATCATTTAAATCAATGCTTGTTTATTTGAATCTTGGATTATTTTGGAAGTAGCAAGATAATCTTTCGATTTTAAACATCTAAATTTTAAATTCATAGTTTATATAATCGCTGGGGATCGAAATATCGTTATTAAGCTTCACAAAGAAGGCGAGAGTAAGGTATCAATTGCAAAAAAGTTAAAAATGAACCGTTTAACTCTTCAGAAAATTGTTGAAAAGTTTAAGGAGACTGGTAAAACCTATGATGAACCAGGACGAGGCTGAAAATGAAGTATTTGGGCCAAAAAACTCATCAAAAACACGCGGGAGAAGTTGCGTCGAAACCCACATCGATCCCACTGAGAACTGGCTGCAGAAGCCGTTGTTAGCAAAACTTCAATGTATTAACTGTTGAAGGAGGATCTGGGAAAGAAACCTTACAAAATGATGAAACGTCAACTTACTGAACATCATGAGAGAATGAGGGCTGACAGAAGTCATCACATCCTTAATGAGATAGCTCAAGGCACGTTTGCAAACTTGGTGTTCACAGATGAGAAAAAATTTGGTATTTTTTATTTTTTGTGAAATATAATTTTGAATTTTGTATATGTCACCTTAAAAAATTGCTAGATGAAGTGTAATAATTATTCATTCCTTCGAAAGATTCACTTAAACTTGCTTCAAATCCTTTTTTCAATAGCATTAGGTAGGCAATGAAATCACTTAAACACGTTTCCTCAAACTGCCTTTAAAGTCCACAAATAATAAATTTCATTTTTTCGGAAGAAACTGTACATGTAGCCAAGGGCTTTTGCTGCATAGGCAAATGGTATATAAGGACCTGGAGAAGTGCGTTTATACAGAAAAAACTTGCATCTCAATCCCAGACTAATTGCTGTCATAAATAAAGTATGTTTATAAACTTGCAGTACTAAATGCGTGGTGATGCTCAATGTTTTCATATAGTAGAAAATTTTGCGTTATTGTCCAAAACTTAGTTCATCCTCTGCAATTTTCTCTGTGTCTTTTGAAAACAATGCCGCTACTAGTACAGCTATAGAATACGACTTTTATGAGTATGGGTCTACAGTTGGCATTATACTGTTTTCCAAATACATTACATTTACTCTCTGAAATCAGAGGGACATTGTTGGTACTCGATTTGATACCATTATACATACGTACATAGGACTTCCTTCACTCGTATTCTCTGAGAACAGGTTATTTCACTCCTATTGCTCCGTGTGAAACAGTTGGCATGACAAAGAAGCTGGCTCCAGAGTGTGGCTGAGACTTCGAAACATATAAAGTACTAATTCAAATAGAAGAATTTCAAATGGTTGCATGCACTGTAGTGACCTTCTAGAGTTGAATCCAAAGTGACGGTCTAGCTTAGGACCGAATATGACATTTTATTGTTGGACTCAATGTTGTATCCTAGTGTAGAACCCAATTTAAACGTGCATTCATCTACACATATACTCTCGTGTCCCCTGTGCAGTTTGGTTCTGGATTGGCTTCTCGCTCTCGCTTGTTGGTGCATTGGAACAAAGGAAGTTTGATGGTTGAATTTTTGCTGCTGTCTCAGAGGAGCTGCTCCCATCTTATCTACATGTGGACACCTCAGAACTTGTCTCCTGCTTGATATAAGTTATTGAAATCTTCTGCCAGTGAAATGATTTGCGGAGTTGTGAAACACAAGTGTAGTAGTACTGCAGGCTTTAAATTCATACAGCTACTATGTTTCATGCTATTTTAATTTGTGTGCTTCAGATTTAAGCTTCCATATCTTAAGCTTGGTTAACTATAAAAACCTAAAGGTATTCTGATCATATTTTGGCTAAATGTAAGTGAGAAATAAGTATGCGGATATCTGAAGGAAATCACCTACTGCTGCTTGTACTGACCTTTGAAATTAAATAAACGTGATACTGACTCCTAGAAGTAAAGTTACTTAATGTAGAGATAAAACTCTGAATGCTCTCATGTAGGGTCCTCTTACTTCAAACTGACTCAAAAATTTTGATTTTTTAGGTTAATGATTTCCAACTAGAAAATGATTATTTCTATACTTACTCTCCTTTACCTGAACTAACACCTTTTTCATTTTTTCGCTCGTATTTCCTTTCCCCCGGTGAGTGTGAAAACAAAAGTGAAGAAATGGTCACTCCTTCAATTATTTTCTAGTTCCTAGCATAATCCTGCTGTCCTCCTCTTCAGTATTGGTTATTTGATATTCACATTTTTGGTCAATCATATTTGCCGCCTCTTTCGTGCCTCTGCGGCTCTGCTCTCTGCAACGCAACCCCAACAGTTTTTATATTTTTTGCTTGAGATTACGGACCATCGCAGCGGCCAATCCACTTCGACAAAGCTGGAATAGTTAGTTGGTTTGTTAGGACGCCTTGCGGTTAAACGGTTTTCAGTTTGTCTCTTCCACACGGTCATGCTTGACTTCTGGTCACTTTCTGTAAACTTCACAAAAATATTTCAGACTGATAAAGTGCCCAAATGTTTGCTTATCCATGCTTTGTGAAGCAGCTGCAATTTGCCTAAAATTGATGTCTGAGCTCCAGTTGCACTCGTGCACAACTTTAATTTCCAACTGGAAATTATTAAATTCCTACTCTCCAGTATTGGCCTTGTGAATGAAACAGATGCTAAGAGAAAATAACTTACTCGGATTAAATTTGTTCCCCTTTCAGTTGGTAAGAATTATCACTTGAGTTAAAAAATCAACCATGAATGACTTAAAATTTTTGTGTTCTAAGACTTACGTTTTGAGACAAAATATTGAAATTTTCTCAATAAACTTCTGTTAATTTAGAATATTGATTTCTATCAGTGTTTTATAACTAAAAAATATTGAGTTATGTGTTTTAAAAGCAGGCTAGATAAAATTTACGTTCATCTCTATGTATAATAAAGAATCCACAACTTATCTAAGCTATGACTGTTTTAAATGCTCTATTGAATAACATTATTGACTTATACTGCATCGGTAAGCCATAGCTTATTTGTTACTTTATTACATACAATTACTCGTATATCGTGCCATCGTGTTTGCTTTAGAACTATGATAACGGCAAAACAATTATTAAATTTGTTTTTAAAAGTTCTGGCAATGAATGTATGTATCTTATATTTTAGTTCTAATTTTGCACACCTAAAAGAATTTGCATCAAAGTAAATTTGTATCAAAACAACAGTAAAATATATAAGGTTTATGCATTTGTATTTTTGAGTTTTAGCTACTATTACAAATTTTTTTCGTTTAATTTGTGACCGCAATTTACAGCAGGAAATTATACGTGTCTGTTCCTTCCTATTCTCGGGCTCGTCTGTTGCCAGTCATGTGCCTTTAAAATGAACACATCTTTTCAAATCCTTACCTCATGTGATGAAAACCAAATGATATCAAAGCCCGAAGAAGCACTCACTTTTGCAGCCTAGCGGTAGCAATTTAATCGGTTTTATGCTCTTTAAGCTCCAGGATTAACAACGGGCTAAGTATTTTCAGGACTTCCCAACGATTTTATACTGCAACTTTTAGCTTCTACTTTGGTGCGGTGGAGCGGTTTTTTAAGAGCCACTTTTGCATTCTCTGTAGAATCTGAATGATATCTAACATTAGAACTCACTCTATTTAGATAATATCTTTAGATGTGTTCTTAATAGCTTGCGAAAATGACATGGGAAATTATGTGGGTTGAGATAGTTGGTATTGTAACCAACGTCTGAAAATCATAATAAATTGATTAATCAAACACAATTTTCATGTTAAAAGCATGTCGCATAATTTACAGTGATTGTCGCTACAGAAAATGAGTCACCTATCAGAAAATTAGTGTACATTTTAGTAGTGAAAACAATAAAACCTAATATCACTTATGAAACTTATTTGAACATCTTTCTTTCATCGAGTCATCTTCCTCATTACAATCAGCAACTTTATTTAATTGAACAGAATAATGCCTATGCAATTGATCCAACGTTGCCGATGTCACTGTATTCCAAAACCTTATAAGCTTCTGAATCGATCTAAATTCATGCAGGTCCGCTATGGAGACCTACATTGAGATCCAAGACTGAAGCACCTTGAATGAATTGAATAATTGAAGCCGGAGTTTCCTAATCAAGTCCAGATGCTCGTCAGATAGATAACTTAGAATAGAAAGCACATGTGCAGGACTACATGCACTTTATGCATGAGTGAGAACACAGTTACTTCCTTAAATTTGAAAAATTACCTGTGAAGAAGTTATTCACGGTAAATAATATGTAAATTTTTGAAAAGACTTGTGTGAGTGATCCAAGCTAAGAATACATACTAAGGGAAACAATGAAAATTGCTCTTGGTTTGTAAGTTTGGAATGTATTTTGGGAAGCCTTCAATTTAGTAGCTCACGCTGCACTCTTGGAAATTGGAGAACTCGGATCATAATGTGAACAAAACTAAACAAATCGGAAAATGCACATGGGAAGTTTTAGTGCTCGCTTATGTTCGCTTGTGACAAAATCCGAACATTTCGAATAGTTCGTATGATAAAAAATTTATATTCATTTTCTGTTTAAAATGATTAGCATACAAGTCTAAAGCCTCAGTTTCATATATGACATGAACAAAAGGTTAAGGATAAAGTTCTATTTGATCATAGTACCTATAGTCCGACAAGGAATAAATAATCTTGGATGTTAGGGTAAATGATGCTGTGCAAAAGTGCAAGTTCCAGTATTGTAAACTGGATATCTTTTCCTAATTTATCATAATGAATGAATGAGGCGTTGAGCTAAATACGCTGTCTATTTCGTAAGAGTTATATCTCTAAGAAGATTGTGCTAAACTCTGAAACTACGAAACTTGTTAAAAATATACAGACGCATCACGTTTGTGTTTTTGCCAGCAGTAGAAGACCTAATTGTCTACCTGGCTGACTGATTTCATCCCTCATTTTAGATTTAAAATTGACTATTTTAATGTATAAAATAACAAAACCATAAATACATAATACTCAAACTAGTTTTCTTTGTGTACCGTTACAATGACTGCATTACGATGTTTTTGTATCATGTGATAAAACTACATATATTGGAATAAATTAAGAATATAAATCGATGATGTTATTTCACCATCGAAGCTCTTTCATTTTATTTCCTTCATTTTCTCCTGTTAGTTCTTTAGTTCAATTACTCTACTTTCTTGCAATACATGTTGGGTAGTGTATTTTTTGCAACTGTCGGCTAGTACATATTTTAAAGACAATGTTAGAATGGCGCCTTTTCTCTTATAACAGACAGTTTAACTTAGAGTTCAAAGAACATTAAACTGACGTAAAGAATTTAACAGCTTTAACATCTCACTCAAAAAAAATCAAATCAGTCTCTGATGTTAGAAATGACAAAAGAATTCATCAAATAAGAGTTTATCCCAACAATAAGATTATGAAAAGTTGTTCAGAAAACTTTAGTTACAGTTGATCTACTGCATCGAGAAGCTCTATTGCATCATCCTGTAGGTTATGGTCATAAAGTTACGAGTGGATGTGTAGTTGTTAATTTTGATGGATGATTGTTGGCTTGTTGCCTGGCTTGGCCTGGGTTGATGGTTGCCAGTGTTATTAACTAATCAGAAGGTNAACAATAACCTGGAAGAAAAGAGCTCACAGGGCAGGCACGTTTTGCACCTAAAAAAATAACTTAATTTAAACGGAGAAATAAGTTGAGCTCTTTTATCGTGGAGCATCGCGATTGCAAACTTAGTACAATATTTTTTGTTGTACTGTGGTTTTTAGGAACGTGAAGAAACAGGTACTTTGTCAATTTTTTAAATACGCTGATGATTTTAAGTTTTTATATTATTATTTTGATATTTAGCATTTTGATTTAAATTGCTACTTCGTTAAATCTTTTATGTCACAATCAAAACATCGACAATTTTATTTCGGTTACAAATTGTAAGGTAAGTAATTGATGGACTCGAGAAAGTACGGTAAAGGATTTTTTTAAGGAGTAGGTATAAATCACAATGTACACAGTTTAGTTGGTTCTCCATTTAAAATTTAACATCTATGCTTCATACTGTTGAAAAACCTATGTAGCATGATTGGAGAATTTTTTAAGCACAATCTAAAAAAATGTTCTTCAAGGAACTACATGGGTATTCTGTCTGGAGCGTAGGCATAAAAATACTCTGTATAATGAGAAACAATGAAGCTTTTTGTTAAAATATAGCTGAAATAAATCGCCAATAAGTACATGAGTGAGGCTGTGTTAGTTCTGCCAAGTCCCTCATGCCGGTAAATGTGGTTTATTATCTAGTCTTACCTCAAGGCTGGAAATGCTCATCAGCTTTCATTATCTACTGATGAAGCACCCAGTAAAGTGAAGGTAGGTGTCACGGCACGCCATGTTAAAAGTAACCTGGCAAATATTTATTGTGTCTTCATGGTGCTTTTGAAAGAATATGGCTATAAAATATCGAAATATCATGACAATAAATTTTTTGTTACAAATGATGCCTTATTCGTACAGTGATGATCAAAATTTTTATTGCTAAAAAATGTTTTTATAATAATTTCTAATTCAACATTTTGTACATTACGTCCCAATTTTTCATCATGATCGTACAGGTATGAGGGGTATATATATATATATATATATATATATATATATATATATATATATATATATATATATATATATATATATATATATATATATATGTCTTTGTAGAGCTTTTATACAAATAATCAGTTAAACTCTGTTGACATTTTTACTGATCTTCTCGCATAGAAATAATCCCTGACAAGAAGCATATTTATATATTAACTATTTATTCATTCATATTTTTAATGAACGTCTTGGACAACTTTTAGCTACTCCTCCAGAAATTCACGGAAATAAATAGAGCTCATATCGAAAGAGCTTTAA
>VCRD01008182.1:6010-18402 GCA_006783055.1 Trinorchestia longiramus
CTGTACGAGTCAAAGAAAGGCAGTATTCTGACGACTACTACACTCACTCAATTTGCTGTCAACCCCTCAAATTTGCTGTCAACCTCTCAGAGAAAGACTAGCAGAAGAATCCAGTCCTTCAGACCTCTGTCAAGAAGACCCGGTTGGCTGACTAATCGCTGCAGTTTGATAGGTTTTTGCTTCTATGTCTGTTTGTTTATATGCGTGAATGTTTGTATGTTTGGTTGTTTGCATTGGAAAAGGTTTAACTACAATCAACTTGTAAAGTCTAAAACTGCAGCAACTCGGCTGTCTATAAAGTGGCCACTAAGCTCATTCAATAATACATGTTAAGTCCGGTTAAAATTGGTATTTCAAAACATTACAGTGCTTTGAACAATTTAAAATTCACTGTAAAATTTCATTATCCCTTCTATTGCTTGAAAGAAGTAATTTTTGATCAATTTGTCCGATAAAAAATGTTATGTTACTAAGAATGCAATGGCCTCCGCTAGCGTAGTCAGCTACATGGCGATGCTCGTCCTGGTTATAGTAGTCCTTGTTTTATACATAAACATCTTTGCCGAATACACTCAATACTCCATGCCAAACGAAAATTGTAATCTATTAATGTATATCAAATGTATGATTAATATTTTTTCATTGAATGTCGCTTTTTGTCACAGTTATATTGAATATTACGATAATTTTTTTTCGCAAAAATATGGCTTTAATATTATGTTTTTGACTACAAAATTAACATTCATTATTTCTATTATAGATTCACTCGTAAAATATCACTACTTTATAAGAATAGTTAATCGTGCATTACACTGCAGTAACAAGCAACTGATCTGCCACTCGCACCAAAATAATTTGAGTGACGGTAATGTTCTCTAAGAACTCAAACTTGGAGCCAGTACGACACCAGCGTGTAGCATGAATGCTATTATTCTAAATACCATTCATATTATATTGTATACACTTTTACAGCACATTCTTAGTATGAAAATATAATCTTCCTTCTTAACACTAAAAATAATAAAAAATTACCATAAATTTTTGCTAGTTACAGTAAAAACCCCTTCTTGATTGAGTGAAGTATAAAGGTGCAAAATCAACAATCACCACCGCTAAAAACTTCACAAGTGCGTGTGATCACAACGAGTGTCTCTGCTGCGTGAAGAAAGGGAAAGAAAAGACTTTAAGTTATGTAGGACCCATGAAGAATGAATACGAACACGTTCATACCTGAAGAGTCCTCAGAGATCAAAAATTGTTGTATGGACATCTACTAATATAATCTTAATTTAAAACTTCGTTACAATCCCTGGTATAAAGTGTTCTTTGAGTTTAATCTTTACGGTGTTTTTGTGGTCCTCATCAATGCATCAAGATGAGGGAAGTCATAATGGAACTGTGTGTGGTATTTATTCGCACTTTTTTCAATATAGTTCAAATACCACAAGCAAGATATAGAGACAACTAGTATCTACGAATATTCTCTGGTTCCTTCATGTGAAAAACTCTTGAAACGGAATTGTAAAAACAAAATTCTAAACTCTCACTGCTACTTGATTTTTATTACAATCCTACCCGTACATCTACTTTTCGATCATTTTGTTCTTCATTTTAGGGGTTGAAGCATTGGCATTTGATCAATTATCAAGCACATTGACAAACCAAAGAATTGTGTCTACTAAAAGCCATCAAAACTTTTCATTCTTAATATCTCTTTGCCCACAGCTCTCACAGCATGCTCGTCATTTTCCTACTCTGAGGGAAGGGAGGCCAGAAGTCAACTGGATTCAAGTGACAGACGGAATAGTTTACAAAAACAAGGCTGGGCCAACTGAGCAAACTTCTTATTCACACACGCCCGTCAACGCTAACTACACGCCAGACATATTTGGTACAGGACCTCAAACTTACGAAACTGAAGTCATAACCGACCCTGAAGAAAGGCTGTTAAAGAAATTTCGACTGACCAAGAATAAAACTTTTCCACTCGCGGCTAGCAAATTAAATCAACTGACTGAAATTGCTCGTTCTCAGCTACTGGCTAAAGTTGAAGAAAGAGAGAGACTAGATTCTAATTCAGTAGTGTATAATGAAAAATCTGCGCTCAAGCATGCTGAGTCTGGTCTACAATTTCCACCGAACGATAAAATTGATTTAAACAATCGACACAAGAGCATAAAGCCGTCATTGGTAATACAAGCAGCTTCAAATGAAAGCATGAAAATCAAGTCAAACTTAATGGTTGATTTAAACACCTGGAAGCCAAACGTTGATACTCAGATGCTCCAAGAGTGCTTGTTTCTAAGGGACGAACTCGCAGCTGACTTAATAAGTGAGTAATTTAATAATCTTTTTTGATCATTTTACATGCGCTTATATTGAAATCCGTTTCCAACTTTTTCCCCTTACTTTTTTCGTTTAATTTTCGCCACAGCTGAGGCAGCCAATCAAAAAACCTGGGATTTATTAAGACGAGTCAAAACTGCCATTCAGTCTGTTTATTCCCAATTTTGAGTTTCGTAGTCTCTTGTAAGCTTATCTGAACACAAATGTAATTTTTTATTGAATATATTTTATTTTCTATTTTTATCTCCAACAAAACACCATTCGTAATATATAAAACAATTTAGTTTTCTGCACCGAAAAATCAGCAAAATTACATACTTAAACATATGATGTGCTTTTATTTGACCACTTAGGAGTCGGGTAAGAGAAACAGGGAGAGTGGAAAATATAACTGCTCAAAACATGTGCATATGTATGTGTTGTCGATGCACGAGATGAGACGTGTGTGCAGGGGCTCCATCGTGCTGGTAAAGGTAGAACCTGTCGCTCGGATTTTTCTTTTCCGTAGCCTCTACACACAATGATCCTGCCTGTGTGGCCTGTATTCTTCCTTTACAATAACTTACACTATCAAGTCAGTGGAGCTGTATTGCAACTTTCTTATTCCCATCCTCCTTCTCTTCTTTCTCTCTCAAACAAGTGGCGCGTTATAATAGCACTCGCCAGTGCACACAGTCACACCTGTGACAGGTGACGTCGCTTGAGCATTCTTTGGTGACACCATCCCGTAGAAGTTCTTTGGTGACTTTCTAGACTGCAGATTTTGGGATGCTAAGTAATTAATTAGTTTACTGAATATTTACAACAGACCGCGGCTTGCGGGAACGGGCATAAAAATGTGCGATTGGTCAGTAAGTTAACCTAATTTCATTAACCCCGAAGCACAAGTCGTCAGAAGATGTTCATCCTTTTAAATCTTATTGTATTCAAAGTGGTCAATTTTTATCAGTAAATGATATCAAGAATTTACGACAATAGGTTATAAATAGATATGAAAGTCTAAAAATTCCCACACAAAATATTTATTTACATCGTCTTATTAGGATTGAGAGCAAGAGTTTCGTGCGCATCGATCATATTCACGGGCTGACAGTGACAGAGTGACGTTCCATTATTTTTTGCAATTGAAAGTACAACAAAATATGAAAGAAAAACATTCGGGATGTCAAATACAGGGTTCGGCAACACAAGTTTCTTTTTTCAACTCGCTTTGCTTTGAAAAAAGAAAGTTGTGTTGTGGCTCCCTGTACAATAATTTAATTGTTGTTTTTTTTCAAATTAAACATGATTCTCTGTAAGAACAAACACGTTTCAGAAATGGAGTTCGAGCAGTGGGTGCCGAACACATTTGATGCGAAAGAATCCTTATCGGTCGTGAAACCAGGAGGAATCTACGAACCTACTGACTGCTTCCAAAAGTGAGTACGGCATCGAATACTCAAAGTACATGAACAATAGAAATACATGTACACTTGAAGACAATGAATTACAAATACAGGATGCGGCAAAATGAGTTCCTTTTTTCCATAACTTTTTGAAAGGCGAAAAAGGAAGTTATGTTGCTGCACCCTGTACAGTACATTGGAAGATTTTCGTGAGTTGGGTTGAAGTGGATATGATGGGTTGCCTATCACTCTTACCACACGATTGGGTTGAACAGATTCCCTATTTTGTTACACAGCATTTTACTTACCTATGCATTGTAGCATCAAATTGAAAATATATTGAATCTATCGTGAGAAAATTACTTACCAATATTTTTATTTTTCACCCAACCTACCGAAGGCTAGTGAGTCCAGGAACTAAACCATGAAGAGCAAACTCATGAAAGAAAAAACATGCTGAAATTACCCATACATTTTTACTCACATACTCATATAACTGGAAATTTCTATCTATATTGAACTATCAAAACTCTTTTGTATGCATCATTGATTTGCCTAAACTTAACGGTGAATCTCGAATAAATAATTTATGGTAGAGCTTTGCAAGAATTACGTAATACTTCTTTGGCTAATTATAGGTAGTATGTTGCTCAGGAATTTAAATAAACAGTATACTGTACTTCAACTCGACCTCCATCCATTCAGACGAGGTGATAGAATAGAAGTCGTGCTAATTTTTTTGTATCAGGGTCCTGCAGCGCTCATAGATTTACCCCTGTCCCATCATACTCGTAATACAGTTTCCTCTTATCCATGCTTTTCATGGGCAGAGGCAAGGCCCGGGAGCAAGTCCCAAACGACATAGCATCAAATAATTAGTGAATTTATGGGTCACATACAACCATCGTATTCTGCAACATCTGCACTCTATCTTATATAACCAGCACACTACACTTTTACCCCTATCGCACCGTTAACATTCATATGTGTGGTATTAATCAGATTACAGATTTTTCATAGACATAGGTGATATTCTAGATGGTATTTATTACGAAGAGAACAAGGAAAGACAGGAAATTGTTTGGACGGAGCCATGGCAAGACGATAAAATATACAGAAATCTATTCAGACTTTATTTTACGATTCACGTGAAATAATTTTTAGTATCGCGTGCTGCCTTGGGAAGGGCTACCAAAAGAATCAGATTTACAACTATTGACGCAATTAAATTAGAACTTGGACACATGCATCACTATATACTAGTATGTTACAGCATTTTCAATAATAGTACACAAATTTTTTCGAGGCTTGTGGGTTCTAGGAAAACAGAGAAATATAAAAACACAACAGAATAAACACAGGAATAACAGAACCATAGATAGCTGGTTTGAACCCTTACCCTGGGGCATAAGTTTTGTAGGCAATACAAAGACGGTTTGTATTGATATATAACATCTTATCTCTAATCCGATAGTGAACATCTTTATCTTTGATCTAACTCGGAGTGAGCGCCTGAGGAGTAAGGGACCGTCGAGGAACCCAATAGGAGAAAAAGCAGGACGAATTTAATAGTTTGTATCTAAACATTTGAATATTATACCAATTGTTGCTTCTTTTTTCTTCGATGCGAATGTCTTGACGTCGAGTACTGGCATCTTGCCGGTGGTACGCTGGGACGTATAGAGTTTGAGCGCGTGGCGAGATGGAGCACGTCACAGTACAGTAAAGAGAAGTACGATCATATGGGGGGGGGGTTGGCAATGACCACCCCAACAACGGTTTTCAGGCGGGAACGTAATCCATGACGTAATAATTGTATCTTGGCGCTGATTGATAAATTTTTGAAGATGCGGGGCTTCTGCTTCAAACGCCGAGATGACAGAAAAACCTCACGGGCACAGCGAGCTTCGAACGTTTGACCATCTCATTACCGCAACTGTAATTCCTATCCCTTACCCACTCGGCCACCGGAGCTATAGTTTCAAGGGACGTTTAAACCATTTTAACACTAGCACAACGAAGTGGGCCTGGGAGGTTCAATGTCAAAATTAACAAGCCCGTCTAATATAGTATTTGAGAACCTCACTTAATAATAACATTTATGGGACAAGTACATATTACTTCTCTGTTACGTAGTTTGAAAGAAAAATAATTGAAATATGACAATTCAATTTGTTGGACTAAAACTCCTCATTGTGTTACTCGATCTAGAAAATTATACACTTCTTTGTAATGTGAAAATTATACTTTTTTGGCTTTAATTCATCGTATTCTCATAGCGAATATCACGACTGATGAATTGATTTTTGCACCTTCTATTATGCATGAACTGAGTGGACGCAGAGCAT
The DNA here is from genome assembly GCA_006783055.1 of Trinorchestia longiramus. Classification (NCBI taxonomy): domain Eukaryota; kingdom Metazoa; phylum Arthropoda; class Malacostraca; order Amphipoda; family Talitridae; genus Trinorchestia; species Trinorchestia longiramus. Next base: position 12,090 of record VCRD01008182.1, read on the forward strand.
CCCAGAGTGTCTTATTCAATATTAACATTGTGAGCATGAAAATGGAATTTCAATGGTAGAAGCGGAGCTACAATCAAATTAAAGAGAAAAATAAGATATTCCTAATAATTTCGTTATGCGCATGTGCATTGTTTGTTTAATTCTATCTCTGCACTTTATTACATCTCGTAATTCTTATCTAATCTATTTGTATTTATGCGGTAGCAAATGCACCGACCAGCATTAGACCATTGTTTCAAGCTGTTTCCCAATGTTTTTTATTGATTTGAAATCAGCATAAATTTGACAAAGTAACCGTTGGCCTGACTTGTGCGCCATGATTGGTTGACTTGCGTGTACGTCACTGAGACCCCCCGACCCCCTCCCCACACCCCACACAATTCTATGACGTCAAAATTGAATTTGCCCTTACTATTCTTTACTGTACTGTGACGTGCACTTCTTATTAGTGCGTTGGTTGTTGATGCGATCCTGTCCGCACACAGGATGGCTGGAATCTGTTTTATTTGCTCTGCTATTGGTTGTGTGCTTTCTTCAGGTGATGAGAGCTCTCGTGGATATGTTGACTTTGGAAGCGCTTGGTAGACACTAGAGCAGTGGTTCGCAAACTTTTTGTGATCAAGTACCACTTGGAGGTCCCGTACAGTCGCTGCGTACCACCTGGTTCGTCAGCCACAAAATATGTTATTTCTTGTCCATAAAATGCAACGAATACTACATATTAGCTGCTAATATATAATATTAGTTGCATTTTATCTTGCTAAATGGGCTAATAATTAGCGCATTAAGTAAGTGTACAGTTTGAATTTAACGGTGGGCCGCTGGGACAAGATGGGTGGTGTGTGGCAACTGTTGCAAATCGTTGCCAGATTATGCTGTGTTAGGCAGTAAACATTTTTGTGAAGTAAAAAATAACAAAATAAAAATTGTTCATGACCCCAAAAGTATTCGCGTACCACCTGGAAGGCCCTTGCGTACCACTAGCGGTACGCGTACCACAGTTTGGGAAACACTGCACTAGAGAGTCCATGACGCAGAGCGTTGCAGCTTCCTTATGTTGGGCGGTTGGCTGGGCTCCGCTGCCTGAGCGTGACCGCTCATTGGTTAACCCTTTCGGTACCATGATGCAAATATCAAAACCTTTTCAACATATTTAACATCAAATTTAAAAAAAGATGCTTTGTGATGTTTTACGGTCACTGCATTATCCTGATCAAACTGTAGCTTGCACTGCCCTACCAGCGTTTGCACAGACACACGTGTTGCTCTGCATCTTAATAGGCGAAAAATGACTGCGGCTACCAGAGATGCCGTCGGGACCGAAAGGGTTAATGCCGTGCTTCTGATCGTAACGGGGCCTAGGCTCGTCGCTGGATTCACTTCTTATGTCATGTTTGCTCATTGGTTGATGAAAGCTAGCCTCGTTGCGGTGCTGGTTTGTAGAGGAGCCATGCGATTCACTACAAGTTCTTCAAGTTCAAAACCTCTCATTGGTGTGTGAACCAGCATCATTCTGGCCGAAATAGAATAAAGCCGTTGCTACACTGTAAAAGTGAGCTTTCTAAACCCATTTTATAAATTGCTTTAGAAAAAAATTTTGCAAAAAACATTTATGTCAGAAAAAATAAAGACGCGACACCATATATCGGAACACATTCAACTTGTGTTATTTTATCGCCACGTATCAGCTCCGAATAATGAGAATCACTTGTACAGGGTGCAGCAACATAACTTCTTTTTTGATAAGAACTTCCTTTGAAAAAAAAGTTATGATTCCACACCCTGATTTTAATACTCAACAGGAAAGAGAAATTTACAGAACAATTACGCATTTCAAAAGGCTGGTATTTTTCACTCTTGCAATCGTCTATTATTTTGAATCATCAATACACTGTGAAATATTCTCCAATGCAGAAAAATGTATTTCTTTTCACCCAGTGGGAAAATTAATTCTCAATTTGAGACGCTCTTCGTTATAGTGTTCGGTCCTCAATGAGTGAAATCTCGCAAATAAAACAAGTTTTGATCGAGCAATAGTTCTAAAGGTAAATTTTTGCGAGTCTCAAAGTAACGAATTTTGCTTGTATGCAGACCACTGCCGTGTTCATCCCGAATTAACTGGTTCTGCTTGCAAGCAGGCCTCTGCCGTGTTGATTCCGAATTAACAGGTTCTGCTTGCAGGCAGGCCACTGCCGTGTTGATTCCGAATTAACAGGTTCTGCTTGCAGGGAGGTGACCGTCGTGTTGATCCCGAATTAACAGGTTCTACTTCCAGGCAGGTCACAGCCGTGTTGATCCCCAACTTCCACAGGGAGGATATTGTGAATGAACTCGTTCAGTTCCTCCACTACTTCCTCCAGCGTCAGCACAAAGCGTACATTTTAGTGTTTGCGACTCAAGGTTTGTTGATAGGAAAATCGAGTTCATACTTAAGAAAGTTCATGTGCGTATAGAGAAAGCGGTGCATCTTCCTTGTATTAAAGAGAATGTTGTTAATCAATAGGAAAGTTTGTTTTAAGAGAAAAGCTCTCACTTTCCTCGACCTTTAATACTTCCTTCCCGCTACACACGATGCAGAACATGAGATATTTTCCAATTTGCTCAAGATTTTCAATGGCCTCGTTTTAAAGGCCGTTCGCGTGGTTATTTTATATAAAACTGTCTTTAAATTTTACCAACTAGTTTAGGGTGCATATGGATTATGAATATGTGCAAATATAAAAAGAAAACCTATTAGGGTTAAGAAGGTATATTTTCCTGTTTACGTAAAACCAGTGAATTAGACATAATGCTGTTGAAGAATTTTTCCAGTTTTACAACTTTCGGAATGTGTTCGTTGAATAAGTCTTTTTGAAGATGAGCATAGTGAAAAATTGATAAAAAATCATTTGGTAACTCATGAAAATTAAAGTTAATACATAATGAATTTAACTAATTCAATAAAAAGGAAATGTTGATGCTGTTATTCTACATTCACCACTGCCATTCTTGAAGTAAATTGTAAATAATTAATTCTAGTCCATTATAAATGTTTCGTTCAAAAGTTGGGTAAATTTACGTAAAAAATACCCTATTATGAGTGATAATTTGTGCAGTATTAAATATTTTTCTACCTGGCCAGGGAAATACCTACGACTGCCAATGGATGGATAGAACACTTCATGACATGATTAAGTGAAGGCTTTGCATAATATGCAATTACATATTTAGAGTAATTTATGGTAAGATCTTAATAAATTTTAGTGTCTGGGTTCAGGAATCTGTAAAAACAATTAGTAAGATGCCTAGAAATCCATATTTCTGCACTTTGCGTTTGGCTGAAGAAGTTAATTTGTATAGGTTACTTAGAAATAGGTTTGGTATTGAAACCAACCAATTCACGTGCTGTTGCGTGGATTGCAAGATTGTAATACGAGTTTGGATCAGTCCAAAACTTACAAACCTTAAGGTTGGTATATTACGCCCTACGTTTGACTGGAATATGGAATAAAACGATTGATTGAACCGTAAATATTCTTTCGGCAGGTTGCGTTGCTAAGTTACCGGGCTCTAAAATTTCCTGTTAGACAACCTGATGAAGTTCACTTATAAATTCAGTGGTCAGGGCAATCGTGTTGTATAAATTCAAGGTTGTTGATTTATTTATTTTTTGGGTAACAGAAAATGCATCAGCGATGAATCGGGCGTCTATGATAAACATTGCAGTCCTGGAGATTACGAAAAGATACCCTGTTGACTGTTTCATCATACACGACATCGACACTTTCCCCCTGAACTGGCGCAATGACTACAGTTGCAAGCTTGGATCTGTTCGCCAGCTGCTTGCGAGCCGAGATACGGAGAATTTTAAGTAAGTATGAATGCCGTGGACCAGAACACGTAGTTGGGGAATCTCTGTATGTATCGTTCTCACATACATGACTGCGTGCTATTAATAGTATTAAGGCTCATACTATTAATTCACAATCATAAGACAGGCAAGCATAAGAGTTCTATTTCTCTTTTTCGTCTTGAAAAAAATTCCCGCTTCCATGGTACCATTGCCCCGTTAAATTTACCATCAGGCTATTCCTTATTTTTCTGAATAAATTTAAAGATTCGGAGTTTTCGAATATTCGTTATAAAGTAAAAACTCAATTATTAAAGCGATCAGACAATTATTTGAACAGAACTGGCCTATTCGAATATATGTCGCAGAAGCCTCCAGCCTATTAGACACATATGATAGATATATATTTGAATTGGCCAGAGCTATTCGAATAATTGCATGATCGCTTTAGTAATTCAGAGTTTTTCTATCTAAAAACGAACATTTGAAAACCCTGGGACCCTTTAAATTTATGACAGAAAATGAAGACCACCCGCTTTATCATACTCGTGGGTGCAGTATTTTCAATCATTGTTGTAACAAGTTCGTTCACAAATAATCGCAATAAGCCAGTAATAATGATGCATTAGCGAAAGTTTGTTCCTTAAATTTGTATTAGAGTCGGATGTAGGGATAAAAAATTCTGACGTACGGGCAGCATTTTACACTAACACAGAATGGTGCATGAAATTCCACACGCAAGCGTGGCGGTTCTTACTCCAGGCACAGCAGTTCTTAGTCTAGACTGTACATTCTCTCTACACAGCAGTGCAGTCTCTTTGAGATACTACAGGCTCCAGGCACGGTAGCTGCACAGTCAGGCACGGTAGCTGCACAGTCAGGCACGGTTGGCAGACAGTCAGGCACGGTTGACGGACAGTCAGGCACGGTTGACGGACAGTCAGGCACGGTTGACGGACAGTCAGGCACGGTTGATGGACAGTCAGGCATGGTTGATGGACAGTCAGGCATGGTTGATGGACAGTCATGCATGGTGCCTAAATGATCACTAAAATAATGCTGAACGATAATGTGGCGAGTTTTAACCTAAAGTGGAACTTTATTTCGAACCTTCTTAGGACTAGAATCAAACTTCCTCTCTATTCCGTAATCAAATAACGGCTCAACATTCGGATCGCTTGACACAACTCTTAGTCACCGTATATGCTGCAACCACGAGGTGTTTTTAGAGCTTTGTTGAGGGTCTTCAAAAAATTGGGAAATTTCGAAAAAATAAGCTTGGCAATTTACTTACGGATGCTTTAATTCCACAAAATCAATCACATTTCACCACACTAATTATTTATTGTGTTCTTTTTCGCACGGTAGACCAAAATACATGAATTACATGGGCGGTGTGACGGCCATATCGAAGAAAGATTTTTTCCTTGTGAACGGGATGAGTAACTTATATTGGTCATGGGGCGGCGAGGACGACGACATGAGAATCCGTGTTGCTCGAAGTGGCCTCCAATTCCTGAGAACGAACGATCTCATCGGCCGTTACAAGCACAAGCATCGAGGGGCGAGAATCAGGAACCCTTTGTGGTGAGTATGGAACATTTGCAAGGCACAGACGTACAAATAAACTTTATTTCTGATACATTTTACAGCACTGCTTCTCAAACATCTGTTGTGGCACACCCGCAGTTTTTATAAATGCATCTGGGACCGGTCATATTTTTGTAATATTAATTTATTTCCGAAACAATACCGGTAGCTGATGGCTCACGAACCGGCACCGATACGCAGACCACCTCTTGAGTAGCACTGATAATCAGTAGATGTATTGTCATTGGATTTTCAATTTTTAACGCCAGCATTTCAAGACTAACGATCCTGCTCCGAATGACTGTTCCCGTCCTCCGTAGTGTGACTTGAGGTAGAAGCTTGTAGGGACGCTAAATAAACTGGATGAGAAAATGGTCTTCCTGGCAAACAAGAGAAATGCGAGAAATACGTGCAGACTTGAACCAGCCACTGGCACTTCGCAAGCATAAGCTGATAACCACTCGACCACTGTTGCACGACAGAGCAAGTGTGACGAAAGACAGATAGATATCCGTGTGTTTGGTGAGAGGAAGCTGCTACGCTTAAGTATTTTATAATATAGAAAACTTCAGAATTTTTACCACCTGCGTTCACATATCAGCACAAAGAAGTGGGAAGTTGGGCACATGAGGTGCGTGACGAGGTCAGAAGGGATATTGGCACTGCAGCTGCTAGTGCTACAGACGAAAATTTGTTGGTCAATCCCGCAAAACACAAGCATATCTTGAGTTACATTTTTATCGAGGTGACAGGCAGAACCTCGTTTATAAGCAAGCAAAACATCGTGAACGCGCAGGCAAAACATCGTTTACGTGCAGGCAAAACATCGTTTACGCGCAGGCAAAACATCGTTTATGCGCAGGCAAAACATCGTTTATGCGCAGGCAAAACATC
>VCRD01008184.1:0-11674 GCA_006783055.1 Trinorchestia longiramus
TTTCTTAAAAATTGCAACATTTCAGAGAAGTGAACGGAATCTCCGAGTGGAACTACCCAGAAAAACCTCCTGTATCCGTTTTCAGACTGGGGGCTAATTTTCAGAAAACAATAAAACATCCCTGAAGGCGTGGAGCTGCATGGACCCATCTCCGAAGCTCCAATAAAAGTGAAACAAGAAGAAGAAGAAGTTTTCAGTTACTGGAGTTGCCTCTCTGCTGATGTGGAAAAGTTGAGACAGTGGAACATTTTCTTTTGATTTGTGACAACTATTCAGCACAGCATCACCCACTGAAACGATTGCTTTAGTGCCTTGGCCTGCACTTCAATTTAAAGAATATCCTCGGTGGCTATGACTACTCTTTTATAGTGCAGCTCCGCATCATAAGAGTCTTGGGCCAGTTCCTGTCTACTGTGGGAAGGTTGAAGGTTCTCTAAAAAGAAAAAGGAAATTGGACAGACTATACTGATGAGTTTTGTCAACTTTTACAGAGAAACTGAAAACTTTGACAAGAACCTAAGCTGCAGTGTAGTTGCTGGAGTACATACATGTAAAAATATGTGAGAGGAATGTGAAGGTGGATGGCTGGACCTAGTGCAATGTATGGTAGGAATGTTATGGGCTTATTGCATGTATTTGAGGAGACCTTCAAAAGTCAGAGGTATTGCAGAAGACAATAGGGCATTTGGTATCAGGCACTCCAAAATGAAGGGCTGCAGAAACTATTAGAAGTGATGTAGTATAGAGTCAGTTTTATTAAAAAATTATGAAGGCTGTGTTGTACTATAAGGTGAAAATTGAGCAAGTTAAGAAGAAAAAAGGGGTCAAACTAATTATTGAATGGTATCTGGGTAAAAGTCAATGGGAGACAAGTTGCTGGAGTCATGTAAGAAAGCTAAAGAGTCAAAAAATTATATGTGTCAGAGTTTTTAGATCAATGGATTACTGATTATAGAGAAATAAAGGTTATGAAGGATCAGCAAGGGATTGCAAAAAGTGGAAGAAGGAAATTAAAAGACCATCAAAAGGATATGGTTTGATAAAAAAAGGATGTCATGACTGAAAACTACATCAATTTGTTATGCATGTAAGATTGTTCCAAAGATTGATATGATTTATGATGGAAATTTTGGCAGCCAACTCCTGTTTGCCATCAAATGTAAAGCATTAAGTGTAAAAATGTGCACATGGAGCTAGAATGAAGGGTATAACAGGTTATGTATGCAGTATAATGGAGGAGTAGAGGAAACACTTGGAACATCTGGTCTTATAATGTAGTAAATATGAGCATGAGTGAAAGAGATTCATGGGTGGAATTTGGGAGCAGTATGGAGAGAATCAGTATATTGCCAAGTGTGTTGAAGAGGACTCTAGTATGAGCTATCATGTTAGGCTTAACCCATTAGTGCCCATCATACTATGTATAGTAGGTATCAGTTGTGTTGGCATTATTTATAATATATAAAATGAATTTAGCTCCATTCTTGTACAGACATTGTTTGGTGTATTCTGAACATATGTGATACTTGTAATGTTGGTCATGACAGTGGCATTGACTTTGGAGTTGCTAGTTTGCTCAATAAAAACCTACTATAAATAGTATGATGGATGCTAATGGGTTGATAGAAACAGGTTTTGTTCAGGTGGGACTATTGAAAGTGTTAAGTCAATATTAATTTATTTGTGGAAATAATTAAGAAGTTTTAAATTCAAGCAGGTTAAATTTGTCTGTTTCAACACTAGAGTTTTGTAAATCACTATGTATTGGTTTCATTAGTATTAAGTACAATCTTATCTGGCTGCACTAAAGGGGACTCCTGGTTAGTTCTTATTTTCTACCATGATGTGTCCCAACTCATATTTCCATTAGGGAAGAGTTAAGTCTGAAATAGTTGACAAAAGAAACCTTGGTATACAATTTAAAAATGGTATAATTAAATTTGGGTAGAATTCCAATGAATGTATAATGATGGGGCTTTTGGAAAGACACCTATCAATTTAAATGGTTCAGGGAAGGATGTGTGTCAATTTAAATGAGCTAGGGAAATGTACCTATCAAATCAAATGGCCCAGAGAAAGATTCTTATCAATTTGAGTGTATACAATATAAATATGTGCATTCAATATGAATTAAATTTGGAGTTAAACAGTTAATTTAAAGTTTTCCCATTATATCAGGCTGTGTGGAAAAAACAATGACCTCAAATGGAATAGTCACTGGCTATGCATCATAGCATTTTATCCAGCCTCTATTCAATTGTGTCAGATGAAGCAGTAATTTCTTAATAGTTTCAAAGGTGCGTGAAGGTCTCCGGTAGAGGGGAATGGGTTCTCAGGGTTGTATTTTAATGTTAAATTGATCATGGTTGTCCTAGCTGGGATCACAGAAAAGACTTATGGGGTTGGAATTTCAAATGACTTCTGATGCAGAAGAGTTGAAGTGTCAAAAGATCTGAAAACCTTTCAATATTATGAATTCCTTCAACATTAATGTTCATTATTAATTTTTTTAATTGAAAATCCCTCGATGTTAAGTGGAAAAAAAAGATGATGATCCTAATCTTTGGTCTTGGAAAAGTTTCGTGACCTTGGATCTAGTTTTTGTGTTTCTGGAAAGTAGAAATTAAGAAACTTGGACAGAAGAAATAGCCCCATAGGCAAAAAGAAAATTCCAATGAATGTCAGTGACTATTGTCTCCTAATCAGAATGTAAATTAATTGTCCCTAAATTACTCCTAGCAATGAGAAGTTTTCCACAGGGTTGGATGAAGAATGCAATGAGATTGTTTTTATGCAATGAAGAATTTCCTTGTGCATACATGGAATAAGAAGTGTTGACACTCTCAGGTTCAAGGCCTTACTCAGTTATTTTTTCCAAAGTTCATTTTTGCTATTGTAGCTAACTTGCAAAGTTTCTCTGTGTTTGAGACTCCACCTACATCTGAAAATTATTACAGTTGAAAGGAGACTCCAGTATTCTTATGCTGTATTTTTATTCCTCAGTCTTTTTTTGCATGTACTTTAATGACGCATCCATGCTTCATTCTGTGATGCTTGCATGCACTTTCTACCATATGCATTGGTTTGTCTTTAAAGACTTTTTGAAGTGTAAAGAATATCAACCTAATTATAATGTGGCCTATTCTCATAACAAGGTCTCCAAAATAATTTTTTAAATTTCCAGTAAAGGAGCATTTTGTTTTTCATTGTTTTTATTTAAGAAAATGCTAGTAAAGATGCCTGGTAATTGTTGAATGCTACTAGATTATGTAATTGGCTTCTATTATCTAACTAGTAGATTCACATATGAAAGAATTTACATGTTTTTTGCTGAACTTTTTCGTTTGATTTGCCAGTAGATGTGGGCTTCATGAAGGAGTTTCCTCATTGAATGGGAAAGGGCTAATAATGGAAAAAGACATATTACCAGTTATCCTGTGCCTTTGGTATCCACAACACCATGCATTCAATACATGTATGCCAGTTCTATTGAAAAGTCAAAACTTAGCCTAAGATAAATACTTTATTTCATCTCCTTGGTAATGTGTCATTTCCAGTTAAATCCCCCTATCGAAGTCAGTAAGGTGGGATACAAAACATATATACTGTACGTATACATGTTGGATTTTATTATGTGTATAGATTAGTTGAGAAATTGTCTAATAATAACTAACCATACAGCTTTCATTCTTTTCGCATGGGCTCTTCTACATTTTTCAACAGTATTGAACAATAGGTGTTAAGTAGCATAGCTCATAACTTTTATTGAATGATTATTTGTGTTTCATATTTACCCATTGATTGTTTTCTGAATACATAGCATTTTGTAGGGGTAATGTTGCTGGGATGAGTGAGCTCATTCCCTGGTATTCCTTTCCTATTTATGAACACCCAACCTTAATTGATGTGCTCTGTGCCGCAGGGGTGAAGATGTCACCAGCTAAAGAATCCATTTTCTATGGTACTTATATGTCTCAGTCCAGCTCGATTTTTTGGCCCTATCGGCTAAACAATAGTGTTCGTCATTCAGGCACATTGAAATAGCATAAAGACTTTTGTATACTTTGTTTGGTGATTGCTCAAATTTTTATTGGGATCTTTGCTGTTCTGGCATGCAGTACCTCAATTGTAAGCTGGTTGTGAGAAAGGAAAATCAGGTGTATGAATTCAGTACTTTAATATTTTCTTTAGGGTAATGTTTAGCCTCACTTAGACTTAGATTTGAGGGCCAGCTTTGACTGGCATCTGTGTTATGGCATTAATTCCTTCTAAAACACATCCATACAACAGGGTGGCATCCCAGTTTTTTTCCTATGTGCCATGGTTGTCTAAATTAATTCCTAGTCATTCCATGCAAAAGAACCAGCCAAGTCAGGGCATTACTGGAAGATCCAGCTTGTCATGAACAGCCCAAAAACTGTCTGAAACCGAATACCCAAACTGAATGTCTGAAGAAGCTATTAAAGGAATCTAGAGTGGAGTTTTTTCTAAAAAATGATGAAGGCTGTGTTGAATTATTAGGTGAAAAACGAATGGTAAATAAAAGGTGGGTTCGAATAATTTTTGAATGGAATCTGAGTGAAGTGTATGGGAGAATATTTGCTGGGGGTATGCAACAAAGCTAAAAATGCACAAGATTGTTTGTGTCCGAATGAGGAGACCTATGGATGGCTGGTTATTGAGAAACGTTGAAGGTAAAAGACTGGAGTGGAATTGCAAAAAATGTAAGACGGAAATTGACACTAACAAAAGAGTATGGTTTGAATAAATGGAAATACAACATGGCTAGGAAGACCACCTTGACTTGGTATGTCTGCAAGAATGTACCAAAGTTTGAAATGTTTTATGATGGAAGTTTTGTCAGCTATCTCCTGTTTACCATCAGAAGTAAGGAATTAAGTGTAAATAGGCGCACATGGAAGTGGAATGAAGGGAATAACAGCTTATGTATGCAGTATAACAGAGAAGTAGGGCAAAAAAATGAACATCTGGTCTTAGAATGTAGTAAATATGAGCATGAGGACGAAAGCTTTATGGGTGTGGTTCATGAGCAGTATGGAGAGAACCTGTGAAATGCCAGATGTGTTGAAGAGGATTCTGATATGAACTATCTTGTAGGGTTGGATGAAGAATGCAACATGATTGTTGTGGATGCAATGAAGAATTTCCTAGTGCATGTACGGAATAAGAGCCATTGACATTGAACAGTCAGCCATCTGGAATGGAGTGTGACTACATGCCAAGTATGAGGGTCTGTTTATGATGAGCTGGCTCTTAATGTGGTGCCCTCTCTTGTCTGTTTTTTTTGCATGGAATGACCGAGGGTGGCCTTTGAGGAATTATTCAGACGATCCTGGTACCAGATGAAAAGCTCTGGGATACCACCCTGCTGAATGTGTGTTTTAGAGAAACAAACAAACTTTATTTCCAATAGAGTATACAGTACAGATACATTGGATTTTCAAATTCATGTTAACATCTTAAGAGTAGTGACGATGTTTATTGGTAAGGTCGTAAGAGTAGTAGTGATGCTCTAATCCAGGGGTCGGCAAAGTGGTCGATATCGAACCCTGGGGGTCGAGGACAGAACTCAAGGGGTCGATAAATTTATGGGGGTCGGAAGGGGGTCGATTAAGGATATATATGGTTGAAGCTGGTTTTAGCCAAGTGAATGCGATTCTAACAAAGCAGAGAAATAGACTAAACTTGGAAAACCGTGGTGATTTACGGTTAAAGCTCACCAGTTTTAAACCAAATATCAAAAGCCTTGCTGCCGCTCATCAAGCTCATCCATCTCATTAATATCAAGTTTATTGATAAATAGGTAAGTTAATGTATTCTTCGTTATTCTTCTTTGATAAAAAGCATGTTGCGTATTTCCATGGCAGTTAATATTATTGTCAAGTAGCACATTTTTTTTATATAATTAAGTTCCTATCAATTTTTCAACGATAAGTATTGTTAGATTTCGAAACAGTCAAAATTCTCTATAGGTAGGTAAACTTCTATTCTTTTCTTTTTTACTTTATATCAGTGAAGACTGCCTCTTTCTCTTAATATATATCTTCAAACATTGTATAGGGTTTGGTTTATAACATTTCTCTTTATTTTTGGTCATCAAAAATGTCAATAATGGTTTAATATTTTTTTTCACCTATTTGTATGTGTGTGCATGGAGGGGGTCGATGTAAGTACAAATATCCTATGAAGGGGTCGACGGGTAAAAAAGTTTGCCGACCCCTGCTCTAATCGGAATCCCTGACCTCTGAGCTGCAACTTGAGATAGAACCTCTTAGGTGCGTTTTGATGAGCGTGGTGAAGGTCAAGTCTACGACGTACACCCAGCGTAGCAACTGCTGGACATGTTTCTTGCCGCCGATGATAAGACACTAACAGACCACGGCAGTTACGAACCCGGGTCTTCCCGCATCGCCAGCGAGTACGCTCACCTGTCGACCAAACTGGCGGCAACTTTGAACTAGAGAGAATTAAAGGTCATAACAAAGGCCCCAGCCAAAACTGGCCATCAGGTCTAAGCTGAGGAGTCAGCCAGGTCATGTTATATATGGAATGCCTGAGAGGTGATGAGTATGATGAGCAAGTATGGGACTGTGAGCGACTGGGCCCTGGACAATGAGAGAATGAGAAGATAATTGGACCTTGGATTAAGTTAATGGATGAGATGAGTGTGATGACTGGTAGTAACAGTGTGGCTAAGTTTGCGTGCAAAAATGTGCATGGATGGAATGTAGGAAATCTAGATGACGTTGTTGAAAAATTTGAGAAAGGACGATTGGATTGTATTGGTTGTTTTGAATCGTCCTAAGTTAATTGCCAACAAAAGTTGGTCCTGAAGTGTAAGTTAAGTTCGTTTTATCGCTGAAAAATGCTCTCCTTGTTCCTGGAGAGTTCCTCTCTTCATTAACTTTTTCTGCAGATCGTGAAATTGGGCAAAAACACAACCGACCTTTTGGTTTGGAGCAACATCGATTAGTTTCCGAAGCCCCCAACAAGCACGCCTTTAAAGAAAAAGTTATCCCGGTCTTGGTCGGTTGGTAATACATGAAATAATTATGTACTGTTTAATTTTTTCTCCATCACAGTCTTGCCCACACGAATTGGTATTGTTGTTACACTTGGACCTCTGCTGTGCTAAATTTTCCTTCTTTATTAAATAGCTTCAGGTTATGCCGCCTAGACTGGACATTCAGTACCGATTCATCAATGATTCTTGGATGAGCTGGGATAACGAGTGAATGGGCAGATAAATGGACCTTGAATTAAAGTGAATGAAAGGAAGGGGGATGAGATCAGCTATATGAATAATAGTAAAAGTGTGTTCAAGTTTGGCTGCATAAATGTGCGGAATGTAGGAAAGCTGGGTGGCATTGTCGAAGAATTTTGAGAATGAAAAATTGGATTGTTGATTACTTTGAATTGTCATCGAGTCTGCCAACCTGTTCTATGAGTGTGTTTTAGAGGGTAAAGACAGTGAACAAAAGCCCTAACTACAGTTGGCTCTAAAATCGAAGATTAAGTTATGCTCAGCCCTGTGCAACACTGAGTTGAACATTTAAAACTCATGTAATCATATGTAGGGCGAGCACAAACTTATTTGTGTATAAAATGGGAGAACATCAATGTGGGAAGCTTGTCGTTGCAGTATAAATATTGCAAAGCATATATTGACTAGTACCAGCGTGAAGATAACTACATAAAATTTTTAGGAATTATTAGTTGGAGATATTTTTTGAGATTCTATCTGGATGACAGAAAAGTTGTGGATATTAAGAATTTTTTGATTGTGAGGAAAGATCTGGTGCACAGACATTTATGCTGAAATGTCTTTGTAGAAGATTTTTCCAAGTGCTGGGTGATTTTAGTTATTGTTATTTATCTATTTACCACATTTATGCTGGAGGTTAGAATAACGGCTCGACGATTTAAGTGCTCCTGTATGATGACCTCAGAATGCAATCTCAAACTTGCAGCTGGAAAACATATTTTGGAATAGTAATTAAAGAGTTACAATCAACAACGCTTCACTTTTTCATTTTCTATCATTCCTAATCAAAAAATTTTGCATGGGACTGTCCTATATGTAGGACGCCAGGCATAAATGGGTTAAAGAATGCAAGTTCGGTAGTAAATCCCTTTGTGCACCATGGAAGATACTTTTATATAACTTTAAAATAATTGTTTGTTTCTTGTTCCCCAGTAATTTTATGTTATGCTCTAAATAGTTCAGTTCCCTTCCACCTTCTACAGTATTTCTTGCATGAAGAGTGTTGCAGTGCACTAACTGCCTGGCTAAAGTGAAGCTGTAACTTTCATGCACGTGAGAATTGATCACACAGGAAGCTGCAGCTAAGAACATGGAACATGGTGAGACTTTAGTCTAGTCTGATTCAATCTAGATTGTGTAGTGGAGCGTGAGAACGCTATAATATGTGAAAAACGGCAATGATGCTCATTATATGCTTCATGTTTACACAATTCTGTTCTAGAGTTAAGTTCTGTGAAAAATTCTGTATAATGGAAAGTATAAGATGTATGTATTACAAAAAGTAGTGTGGGTGAAATCTATCTCTAGTTTTTGAAGTTTAGATACTTCTGAGCAAAAATAACATTTTATGTAACTTATAGGGTTTGAATTTGTTTACACATACCTAGTTTTTATTGAACTATGCAAAAATTGAAAAATTCTATGATCAAATTCTTTGTATGTAATGTAATGTAATGTTAAACTGTTGTCAAATTGTCTTTAAGCGCAACATAGGCAAGAAAATGTTATAGTAAGGTTGAACTTGAAAAAGCCTAGTTTTCTATCAAAAAATTGGAAAACTAGGCTTATAGAAGTTCAACCTTACTATAACATTTTCTTGCCTATGTTGCACTTAAAGACAATTTGACAACAGTTTTAACATTACATTACATACAAAGAATCTGATTATAGAATAGTATAATCATCGAATAGTATGATGGTGTGAAGTTTAATATGAAATACATTTTTCTAGATATTGAGGTTCAGCATATAAATTTTTTTCAAATACTTCTGTCTCGTCGTTCAGCCATTATTGTGAAAACATTACATCATATATGCATATTTATATACAGTGTTCCCTCACTTATTGCGGGTGTTATGTTCCAAGACTACCCGAAATAAGAAAAAATCCACGATATAGGGCCGCTATATTTACTTCAATATCACACGAAATAACAAATTAATATCATTTTATAACTACGCACACATGATAGTCCGATGCTAACGTATAAGGGAAGAGCGATGAGGGGTAACCTTGCTCGAATGGAAGGAAACAAGATACGACGGTTACTGAACCAATCAGCGAATAGAATACAGTGCAGCATTCTCTGGTTGATCGCTTTCCATCAGTCAACCAATCGTGTGTGGTCTACCATCTCACGTCTGCAAGTAGCGTCTCAAGCGGCCGCCGCGCAAATCCTACGGTTCGTTTTGGTGTATTCATCCACTGAGTAAACACGTATAAATTTTGTAATTTTCAATGCAAAATTTCTCAAATAAATACATTAGTGTACAACACGTTCTAAGTCTGGGTAGAACGAGTACCGCAAAAATCCGTAAAACAGCGAAAATGACACGATAAATATTTACATCAGTATTTTTTGAAAACCCACGAAATCGTAAGCTTGCAATAAACGAAACACGAAGTAGCGAGAAAACACTATATGCATATTAATGTATGTTTGTGTACAAGAAGCACAATATTATTCTAGTGTTGAATTATTCTGATTTTGTGTTTGTTAAAAGTATCTTATTTTTTCGAGTTTTTCGTTTATTTGTTTTTGTCACCAGCATGTGCAAGTGTGGACTGGAGTGAATGTTGTTCATTAAATTCAAGTAAAGCTTAGATATGGTCCATATAATCGCATAACTTTGTCATTATTGTGGAATAAATGTTCGCAAATTTTTCATTTCTACTGGCCTTTTCACTATCGATGTTCTCTTGTATGTTGCAGTTGTCACATCGAACCGTGAAAATCTTCGAGATGTAATGACCATCAAAAATGAAGAGCCTGACGGTGAGTTAGAAAACATAGCAATGAAGGAGGAGCTCATCGACTGGAATCAGAAGCCTCAGGTATTGCAATTTGTTGCCTGCTATCCCTTCAAATGTTTTTATTTGTTGTTATTTAGTAACTTAACGCTATTTACACGAATGATTAGACAGTAATTGCACAGTTTTCTGTTCTTATCTTTTATTGTTTGTGATCAATTGTGTAGATGCTCATTGTCTCTTTGAAGCTTTGAGCCCTCATTGTTTCCTTATTTTTGCCGGTAGTTATAATAAAAATTTCCATTAAGTAATTTTTTTGTCTACGAGTAATTAATTTAATGTGACATGTCAATGAATAAGAATTTCTCTCATGATGTTCCTGCCACATTTCTTATTGAACCATTATTTTACTGATTTCTTGATTGAAATTTCACTCTCGTGTATCCAATGGGAAAAAAGTCGTTATTTTTCCTATTTGCTTATTTTGTTGTTTCAATGTTAATTGTTCGCATTTGTTGATTTTCCCAATTGTTTCTTCGTTTAGGTATGTTTATTGCCGTTCCGTATTTTCATGCTTGTTCTGTTTCCTAACCTGATCATTCTATTGTATATACCCCAGCTACTAATCTGAACTTTTGAATGCACGGTTTATCATTTTATGCTTTCCATATGGCATATCAACTGTGGATGAGACCCAGTTTTCACCTGTTCATGTTCCTTCTGTTCTTGGTGGCAATGCTCTTCCGTAGAGTTTCCTGCATTCGTGTCGTAAGCATTCCTCTGTAATGCCTCAATGTCGAGCAAAAAAAAGTCATAGCAACGCATATGGTAATTTTGTTCCAGTAGTATGTATTTCGTAGTCTTGCATAATTTTATTTGAATTTCTTGAATATGTTGAGCTTTAGCCAAATAATGATGTGAAAAGGATGACTAGTTTCTTTCTCGTGCTCGTTAAGGTCCTGTGAGTCTGTTGTGATTTCAGCACATTGTAATCACCATTCTTCTGTCTCTCCGGCAGCTTGTGGTTGACCAAAGTATCATCTTCGTTGATGCTGGTGTAAAAAATAGATTCCCATCAGCGCGAGTTATTCTAAAATATTTTTAATTTGTTTAGGGATGTCGGTAAATGATTGCGACAGAAAAACATTTGGCTGGAGACTTCTTTTGCAAATTCATTATATCGAATTTTGCATTCATTTTTCCCCGTGCATTGTGCTGATCACGGTTGCAGTAGGATTTTAACATTGCCCTGAGGCTGGTGATACATCCAAGAAGAGAAAAGGTAGAAAAATGTGGATGAGTTTTATGAATTTGTAATTTTTTCTAAAGCTTGTTGACTTTTATTTTCTTTGCTTTTGCCCTTTTCCAATGTCCTTGTCCGTAGAGAGCTTTATAATGGAGAATTTGAGTGCGCATACGCATACGGAGTTCGCGTAGAAAGTTCAGCTCTGTAGTCCTCACTAGTTCCGGCCGTGGTCGCGTTTGGGTAACGTGGTTCAGCCTAGAGGTGTCGCTTGTTGCTTGCTGGCCTCTGTGGTTGCGTATATCCTGCCCGTAGGTAGCAAAGTTAGTTTTTTTTGCTGCGCTCTCTGATATATAATTCGTACCCTTCTATTGATAGGCTGTATGTAGCCTCG
>VCRD01008186.1:6226-18389 GCA_006783055.1 Trinorchestia longiramus
CTTTCCAGAGACTACCAACGAAACAGAGGTCAAGTTCGACGGACTCACCACGAACACAGCAGCCACCGGAGCTATACCTAAACGTAGATCCATGACTCGTGCTAACACCGCAGAAGTTGTAGGTGCTAGTGACCAGGGTGTAGAGGTTTAGTTGGCAAAATACAGGGTGGACCATAAATTACTGACCCTTTTACAAACGCTCTAACTATGAAACTAGTTAAGGATAAGTGTTAACTGTTGGTAGTATAGATACACCAAAAAACAACTATAAAATCTCCTCTTCAATACAATCAAAGTAACTCATCTCTCTACCATTCATAGTTTTATAGTTATAGCGTTTTAAGAAGATTAGTAACTTATGGGCCACCCTGTATAAGATTGCTGATTTTCACGAATGTTTTGTAACCTCTTACGCGCTCTTAACGATGTACTGTTAGTGATGTGACATCAGATGTACTGAGGCAGTTATATTCAATAATATTTGTCTAGCATTGTACAGTAGGTACAGAAATTCTATTGATATAGACGAGATCATTCCTGCCCTTGCGAAACTATGGCATCGGAAGAATTAATCTTGATCTGCGTAACATATGATGCATAACTTGTTATTGAAGTGATGTACCTCAAAAAAATTTATTCCCACAGAATTTTGGCTGTACGTTCTATAACCGGGAACGTTTTCAGAAGAAATTATTAGACGAAGGTGAATTATTTACGTGAAAAAGATATTTTATTATTCTATTTGCATTGATAGAGATGATTAATGTTGGTAGACTGTAGTTTGAGCAAGAACAAAAGTGTATGTGTGATTGAATTACGATAATATTGGAAATCAAATGATAATATTATTATACTTGTGAGCTGCTATTGAATTTGGGATATTATTAACAGAACTTTTCTCGCTATAAAATAATAATGATCATCGTGTACCTGTGAAGTAGAAAAAATCTTTACCCTGTAAAACCAATTATTTTAAACCTACATTTAAACCTCGCAAACCTCGTAGAACCAATTATTTAATCCTACGCAAAAAAGGTTCAATTACAATTTTTTCAGCTGAGAACTGTTGTATTTTGACTATTACAAATTCAGATTCGAGTTTTGAGGTGAGTATCACTGCTCAGAGTGATAACTAAACGAAATTGTTATAATATTTTCCCATTAAATAACTGTGTATTAGCTACATATTTCTTCTATTTCGGTCAAATGTGTACCAGCTACATATTTGTTTCACTTATTTTGCGTGTTTAGAGACTTGAAAACTTTGATGAGAGACCTGAATGAAATGTTTCTGCGTCGTTTGTTGCAAGTTACTTCTCATGGATAGGAATTCGTCGTGGGAAATACATAAACTAGTCCAAAATAATATTATTATCATATCAGAAATAAAACTATGGCCTCACCGCATTGAAATAATTCCTTCAATATTTAGGAGGAAAGTATGAAAGTCATATGAGTAATTGGAAAAATTTGCTTCGTATTATCATACCTTGTGGTGGCAAAGATCCAAATCGGTTGAATACTGTAAAAACAGAGCTGAATTATGCGTATGTGATATATAATAATTAAAATTTCCCTTCATTGTGATGACCGACGGATAAGTCACACAAAGATCACGCTATTTAGTAGTATTATAGTTACTTGCCATTACCCTACTTTATCTAGTTTAATTCTTCCTCCCTTAATTGTCCATCTCCTTTACGGACTCAATTTCGATGCAAAGTACCGTTGTTAACCAATCGCTTAGAGCCCTTCAGCAACACTTACTCTTCCAGCGACATTCCCTTCATAATTTCATACACCTGTTGCGCGTACGTCGAGTTAAAGAATGTGTGTTACATGAGCATAAGGCGGTCTCGATAATTTTTCTTGACGAGCGGTGAAAAGTGTGAAAGAAAGCCAGACGCGTACGTGCTCCTGTGCGCAGGTGTAGTCACGGTGTCCCATTTACAGAGATAAAAGAATTATGAGTAAATATGTTTATTTCTGGGTGTGAGAGTGAAAATAATGAACGCTCTTTGAAAATTTTATGAATGAGTAAAATTTCTTAATGCACTAGTTGTTAAAACGCAAGGGTTTAAAAATATTTGCAATTCTTGTGCGTTAAGGTGATGAAAGTCCTAAGAATAATATGTTACCTTGATTATTACAGAAGTAAGGCATTATGTTTTTCTGCTTCAATGAGGTAGTAATGTTTTTGATTTTTGTCGTGAGAGACTGAATTAATATAACTATTAAAGGGAAGTGTGGCTTTTATATACTTTGTCGGTTGATGTACACCTCAAGAGCTGTCTTGAAAAAGGAGTAGAAAAGTATTGGTGAAATAAAATGAAAGAGAAAGACCGTAAAAATATCAGAGAGTCTTGCTTTGAAGGTTGGATTTGCAACATCTCGTCATGGATAAAAAACTAAAAAAATAAAGAATTTACAGTAAGGATTCTAAGGAAGGCAAACTAAATCGGAAAAAATGTAAGCCAAGCATTATTTGATTAAATCTGCTACCTTTACCCGACAACAAGAAAAATGACAAAATCACATATATTATAATACGAATGAACTGGGTTTCTTTTTCCAAATAATTATAATAATAATGCCTACCATTAAATGAAACACATTCCATCGGATACGATCATCCTTCAATTATCTGACTGAACTGAACTATTGAATGAAATAAAAGTTTCCATGTGTTTCTCAGGCTAGAATTACGGCATGGGACTTGGGTATGAGAATAATTATCGAAGTAATTATCCATACCATGAATGGGCCCGAAGGTTCGTTCCTATAGCCTCATTCTAATCAAGCGTTTTTATTGCTCACCCACACTGTACACTCGAGACGTCGGGGTTTCCAGTGGACACACAACTGAAGAAATGCTATTCCTGATACTCGCCTCTGTGTCACACAAAGCATCTCGTCTTCCCATTCTTGTTCAGCCTAAACTGGATACTTAGCAGTATAAAAGACATAATTTTTCATACGCTCATACTTCGGATTGAAATCAAAATGGAAAGATGTTTTTTTCTCCTGAGCGAGATAATACGTAAATATGAAGTTCTACTGAGGTGTTCTAGTTCTATTGGTGTTACCATATATAGTGAACAAGTACACCTGCTGTACCTCACACAAATACAGTTAGTTACTTTTGCCTTCTTTTAACGCTTAGTGTTTTCCAGGCCGTGGTGGTGAAAGGTTGTGTTCATTCTAGCGCTTTTCAGCCAGAGAGACGTACGGTTTACTGTGACATTCAGTACGTACCTCGTTTTGTCAATTGATGGAGGCTGTGTGAGTTACTGCTGTACGAAACTATTTCGTAAGGTAAGAGTATATAGAAGCATGGTTTTACTTACCTTTAACGATTAACAACATTGCAATACAAATGGAGGCCTT
Organism: Trinorchestia longiramus; assembly: GCA_006783055.1. NCBI lineage: Eukaryota > Metazoa > Arthropoda > Malacostraca > Amphipoda > Talitridae > Trinorchestia > Trinorchestia longiramus. Next base: position 9,614 of record VCRD01008186.1, read on the forward strand.
TAATACAATTGAGAACATTTAAAATGAAAGCTGTAAAAATACATAACTAGACCGTTTTTCAATAAGTCAGCCATGCAGCTTGACGAATACAACTCACTTATAACATGAAGTTCCATATCAACATAAAAGCAAGTAAATTCATACTAGCTCGCTCTCTGACCTTGCTAAAAACCTTTACCGATGTCCATGATCGCATATCGAGCATTCGCGGGCTGCTGGATCACTACCTACTGGGCGTTGCAGGTTCCACACACCAGCAAACTGCGTCTCTTTGCGCTTGTTACACTCACCTGCAGCTGCAGTGGTATTTTTTAAATGAAATAAATTACTGTATTATGTAACATTAGTAGACCCAAACGTGGAAATTCATGTGTTTTTTACTGAATGTTTTCGTTTGATTTGCCAGTGGACGCGGGCTTTGCGAAGGAGTTTCCACATTGAAGGATGTGCCTTTGGTATCCACAATACAATGCTTACAATACCTGTATACCCTACCGAATTTCCTCCTATCTAAATCCTTAAAAGCGTCACAGAGAGACGGACCAAGCAAGCAAACAAGCAACAAACTGTGTATTATTATAAAATGAAATTAATATGTTCGTGAATTATCTGAATGCAGATTATTTTTTTGAATGATTTATTCGTGAATGGATCAACTAATGGGAAAATGCAGTTTCAACTTTTTAGGCATCTCTGGTGTTTGTATGTTTTCCGGCAGGAACTGGAAGTAATTTTGGAGTTATTTTTTACTAGAAAAACATTGTTATTATTATTTATTGTTTGAATGATGTCTGCATTCGCCAGTAGATTGAGTAGTGGGGCTATTTAACACCACAGTAGTCGAGCTAATAGTATGAAACAGGCACCACAATATACTTCATGACCTACTCAAAGTAGTCAGTATGAAACATTTAGATGAAAGCTCTCACGTTAAATCATCTATCATGAATACAGAAATAATAATGTTGAATAATATATCAGTGGTGTTGCCACACTCAAACTTCCCATGCTAAAATTTTATATAAAAATTGAACTTCTGACAATAGTGACGACTCTTAAAAAGTTTCATAAAATTTATGCTTTCAGACCTCGATGTTCTCAGGTGTCCTGATTGTAATGTTTTCCACAACAGCGCTGGCTTTGTTATGGCTTTGCAATGTCTTTTACAGTTAATTTAAAATAGAAGAGTAGCATAGAATTTTACAGCAGTCTCAAATTGACTGAAATGTGTAAAAGATTTTGCAAGTTTGAAGATTTTGAAGTCTAAATACCGGAATAAAATTTAACTAAGAAGAACAGGAATTACTGCGCTTATTGGAAGGGACATTGTGAATTATATTATCTCGATGCACTGACCAAAATTAAAATCACCGATCAACTTCTTTTATTGAAAAACGCTAAATTTTGCTTGTCATAAATTTAGTTTAGATTGAAAAAACTCTTGTTTAGTGCCTTAGCAATATGTTTTTTTCTGGTCTATTACTCTGCTGATGTATCCTCCCTTTTATAGGGTTGGATTTTTTGCGCATGCTGAGGAATTTACATGGTAGTGGAAACTTGAAGTAATTGCGCTGCTAAATGGCGACTGCAAAATGTTGATTGCAGAAGAAAACGATTGTTCTTACAATGGTTAAATTATTTTCTGTTCCCACGATCATATTCCTGCATAAACCAACGGCATCGGTAAATCATTATCGTATGAGCTACTTGGTATAATTCCACTACATAATAATACACAGTTTGTTGCTTACCTGCTTGCTTTATCCGTCTTTCTGTGACGTTCGTAAGGATTTAGATAGGAGGAAATTAGGTAGGAAATACATGTATTGTAAGCATTGTATTGTGGATACCAAAAGCACATTCTTCAGCATGGGAACTGCTTCACAAAACCCGCGTTCACAAGCAAATCAAACGAAAAAATTCAGTAAAAAACACGTGAATTTTCACGTGTGGGTCTACTATTTATTTTACAACAAACACATAAGTAACGTCGATCTTAAGCGGATGTATATCCCACACGTTGTTTAAGTGACCGAAGACATGGCCATGAACGTAACAGGCGTAATTAAGTGTTAATGAGAGACACGAATTCTAACGATTGTTTAGCTTACTTGATGCTTTGCACACATTTTTCTGGTTACTGTTGAGCGATTTCTAAACATTTCACAATCAACACACCACTTACATATTTTGAAATGCACGTTTTTATCATCTTCTATTCCCTGTTTATTTTATTCTTTTTCAGATTGAGAATGGCATCTGTTAAAACTACAATGTCTGGCAGACGCAAAAATTTGCTCCTCAGTTACCGCTCTGGGTCACACTGCATGGTAATGCATACCGTCATTCTCCTCTGCGCTGCACTCGTGTTTTCAGCTACGGGAGCTGCTGCAGTGAGGTTGGACGGACCGCCTATGACTGCTGCCACAGCCCAAGAAATATTACGGAGACTGCATTACACTCGTGAGAATAATGGCCTCTTTAATGTTCAATTCCCTGATCTGAGAAATGCTTTTGCAGCGGAAAAATGCTTTTGTAACGTAAAGTTCTACAAAAGTAGGACATGTTGGTACGGTGTTTTCATGATTTGATATACAAGAAACTAGAAACTTATGGCAACATACGGAAAAGTATTGGAAAGGAAAGGTTTTTGTGACATTTTAAAATTTGAATTGCAGCGCAGAATTTTTTTGACTTTTGTCTGAAATCAGACACATGTACAAAAACCTATAGTATCCATTATTCATGAGAGACTCAAACACTATACAACAAACAAACCAATTTATGAACTGTGAAGGAACTCTATTGCGTTTGTAGAGGAGGAATGAAAATTCTGCTGGCCGTAGAGCAGCCCTTGCACATGAGAACGTGTTCGAAAAAACACAAAATATGAATTTCTAAAATATTAAAGCAAATGATGAGCCGTGTTACATTCAAACTCATTTAAACACAAAAATGGACTTTCAATGAACTGCATGATATTGTCATGTGTGTGCTTAAGATAAGCATAGTTGCTTGATTCACGTTTGATGATTATTTTGTTATCATATCCTGGTTCCTATTCAAATCAAAATTTTGAATCGAGGCGTCGATTCATTTCAAGAAAATAATTATTGGACATTGCAGTCAGAGTTTGTTTATTACTTGAATCTAGTTTCTCCATTTGGAATCATCATAGCACAAGTTACTCGACAAATGCAAGTCCTTAGTTCATCCCACCGAGTGCATCAAGTAGATATTAAGAACAACCAATCTTCAGGTACCAAATACATATATTTATCCTTTATTCAATCACCATCTCTTGAATTGTGTGCCGCAAATCAAAAAAATAACGAACATCATCTGTTCATCATCAATATTTTTCATGTTTAACGCAATGATTTCGAACAGCGCTCAGCCAGAAGAACCAATCACTATCTATCATAAATATTTTCTTTGCGATGAACTCTGTTATTATGAAATATCTCCAACTTAAACAACTGAAGCCAATCATTCTCTGTCATCATTATTTTACAATATGTCATCATTATTTTACCCGCGTTGAAGCCATTTACTCTGAACAGTGTCCAACCTAAACAACTGAAGCCAATCATTATCTGTCATCATTATTTTACCAATATGTCTTCATTATTTTATCCGCCTTGAAGCCATTTACTCTGAACAGTGTCCAACCTAAAGAACTGAAGCCAATCATTATCTGTCATCATTATTTTACCAATATGTCATCATTATTTTACCTGCGTTGAAGCCATTTACTCTGAACAGTGTCCAACCAGAACCCGTCGTCCGGGGAAGAGCAGTTGACGGTTATTAACTTGGATCTGTTACCTGATGACGTAATCGCCACAGACGTGGAGGATGGAGTACAGGACGAGTTCGACAATGTCGGTAAAGATCCTCATGGAAAAGTTAGAACAGTTAGTTTAAATATTTTTGCTCTGAATAATATATAATAGTTTCTCATTAATATTGGGGAAAGCTTGCACTATAGTGTGTAATTTTATTTTCCTACAATTAAGGGACCAATGTGAAATGGACTATTTACTTGTTGAAACGTCTGCTGTAAATAAATTTCATGGTAATTTTCTTGAATGGACTCTTGAATTAAGAACATTCGGTCACTGTTTATAAATGTCACTATAAGACATTTTTTTCATTTTTTGACTCAATAGACGATGATGGTTACAGTAAATTGGATTGTGTTGATAAAATACTGGGCTTACAGACCGTGTGTTGGGCGATGATTTAGACTCTCAGACCAACTCAACGTTGCCTGAACATCGCATCAACAGTGAGTAAATGCCATCAAGCTTCCATGTGCTAAAAAACACAATTTATTATGATAGTTATTTCTATTGATGTTTTTCATATTAGTTTTACCGTTATTGTAATTTCTGTTATTAAGTTTTTATTGGAAAAAGCTATTGGAAATGGCTTTTTCTAATAAAATAGCTCCAATTCCAATTTTTATTGGAAAAGCATGTTTTTATTTTACGCCTCCTATAAATCAGTTCATAATAGAGGTGACAAGAGGTTGAACTTATTGCTTAGGAAAGTAGGGAAGGTCAATTGCAGTTTCAGATCTACTATTCGTATTTAATATTCATAAAGTGCTTCGGAATTTTGATAATTGATAAAAAAATTAGAGTATGCTAGAAATTTTATAAATTTAATTTAAATGCATAGAGGAAGGAAGATTTTATTTATTTTGTCAGTAATATGAAATCATGATACGTGGACATGAAGAATCAAAGAATTCATTATGGCTTTCCTGAATAATATCTTTTGCTGCATAGACAAAAGTTATGGTTAGATTCTAAAGAGAGTACATATTCTTATTTATTTGTAGTATCGCAAATTCACTTGACTAGCATTTAATAGAATTTATGTATGTTTGAAATTTCATGAATGTTTTTCAAGCGTAAAACAATTAACCCAGCAACATTTAACCTCATGAATCAATGTTTCGTGTTTCACATTTGCGTAATTACCTGTTGAAGCAACGATCATCTTAGATCAATATGCTACAAGCTGTTTTTTAATACATTCTTCGCAAACTTTATTCATTTGTTTTGTTGAATTATTGTTCATAAGAATTATATTTAGTGTTATGAATGTGTAAGTGAGTAATTGAGCAATTTTTTCAGGGCAGATGTCGTTGATTTATCAGGGCGTTTACGTGCCAGACGCTCGATTTAATCCATTTGTAGACGGCGTAATGACCAACATGATTACTGAAATAAAGAGAAAACAAATGGATCCTCTGTACTTCCGTGTCCACAAGGGTGGTGGAGTGAAGTAAGTGTGTAGTAGAGCGTGTGAATGGTCGTACTTTGATGTAAATACAAACAGGGATTAAAATAGAGAAGGTTTTCCCCGAGTTGAATCTTAACCAAATACATGATCTATATTCGGCACATGCATATAAATAGGAAGATTTGTAGGAAATCAATAGTCCCTCAATGAATAAATTATATTCCTTGTTATTTATTTAGGTTTTTAACGATGCAATTAACTCTGCTAAGTTAGAAAGGAATTTTAGTGTAAGAAAAATATAAAATGACGCTTGTTATGTTATAGTTACAGTATGCGCACCATTGTTGCCTGATTTTCATGTCCTATTTAAAGAACTATGAAGCTTCGTATATATTTTTCTTAAATATGAAGTAAAAATTCGCAAGGGTATTCTTTTTAGCTAAAACTGGCAATGATAGCGACAGTTTTGCTGACAAAGAGCACCAGGTAAACATGAAAAAACTGTGAACCTGTGCAGGACATTCTAAATTCAAGCTAGAAAATCGTTTGGTAAACATAACCACTAGAAAACAACAAAAAGTCATTCAAACTAAAAAAAATTATAAAAGCTTTTATATAATCAATTGTCTTTAAAGACTTCGCCACTTTACGACCAAGGCAAACAGTAAGAAGCCATTTAAAGTGAATCAAATTATGAAAGCTTTTTATTTAATCAATTGTTTTTAAGGACTCCTCCAGTTCCGAGTTATGTATTCGCTAAGCTATTAAGCTCATGTAAGTGATGATGTCTTCAAAGTACACTTCAAATGTCCACAAGATACACTTAAGCTCAAAAATCTCAACTGAAACACTAAGGTACTCTTATGAAATTGGCGTTAATTACCTAAATAAAGTTAACTTTTACTTTCAGACACGTTCCCACACGGCAAAAGCAAGGTACACCGAAATCGACTGAGGGCAGAGTCTCCGGGAGGTCGTCTGCGCACAGTAGACCAGAGCTGCCAAAAGAGTTGAGAGCACGGAGTTTATAAAAAGACAATGATAATTCCAGTTTTTGGGCTTTAATATTAACACATGAAGAGAGATTTTACTCTCATCATGTTCATAGGAAGACGATAACATTTCCAGTTTATGGGCTTTAATATTAACACATAAAGAGAGCTTTTACTCTCATGATGTTCATAAGAAGACGATGACATTTCCATTTTTTGGGCTTTAATATTAACACATGAAGAGAGCTTTTACTCTCATCATATTCATAGGAAGACGATGACATTTCCAGTTTATGGGCTTGAATATTAACACATGAAGAGAGCTTTTACTCATGAATTTAGTCAACTTATTGCTGTAAGTTGAATTATATTTTCTGCAAAACTTTGATTTTAAGAGAGCTATTTCTTAATGATTCTGATTTGCATTTTCTCTGGCCGTTTCAGTGGCATTATTTTGATTTAATTCAAAACGGCTACAAATTTTTATGCATCGAACAATTAACGCATAGGAACGGGACTTCTGAGATCATCGTGCTAACTCTATTCATAGTTTTAGATTTGCTTTAAAAAATCACAAATACTTTGAATTTTGCAGGAAAAATTTCAAGCAAGAGCCAATAGGAGGGGGAGTAATCCGTGGCCTTACTCGGATCAAGCGTTTTGGCAATGCAGAAGTACAGACCGTCGGCAATGCTACCTTGGTAAGTAAATAATCATTTGTGACTTGTTACTAGAGTTACAGACCGTTGGCAACGCTACCTTGGTGAGTAAACAATCATTGGTGCCTTGTTACTAGAGTTACAGACCGTCGGCAACGCTACCTTGGTGAGTAAACAATCATTGGTGCCTTGATACTAGAGTTACAGACCGTCGGCAACGCTACCTTGGAGAGAATAAAATAATTAGTGACTTGTTACTGAAATGGATAATAAAACGCTGAATAAGTGACACAATGAAATTAGGGTAGATGCTTCAACTTCGAGAGAGGATAAACTTGTCTGTCGTTGTATGGTGTTTTAGATTTTACAAATAATACTTACTGTTCCACTGTTTAACTTCTGTTAACTAACAAATTTTTTATCTTGAATCAGTTAGACTTTTTGAAAGTCTCATTTTCAAAGGATGAAGCATATTGTTTTGCAACTGTATTCTTTGCCCCGATGGTAAGTTTGGGTCAACTGATATTGCATTTTTTTTAATTAGAAGTGGACGCTTTGTATCCACAATTATCACATACGAATGGTCAGAAATTATTGTACTTGTCTTATGGTAGAGATATTTTAGAGCGTATAGATATGAACATGAAAGGAATAGATATGAGAGATTTCTTAGGAAAAAATTTCCAAGTAATCGATCACGTGTGAGAAAAACGTTTTTGGAAATTGATGTGTTCTTTGTTGAGTATTATTGTTTATTTTAGTGCAGTCGAACGTTTCCAAGCGTGTACATAGATAACCGTGTAAAAAATCAAAATTCATGCTCTAAGGAACACGTTAAACAGGATCCTCTTACTTCTACAAAACCAAAACACGAAGTTATTTGAATGTGGCATGATCTACAAGGGTAATGTGATTTTCTTTCAGTATGCAAAACGTCTGTTCCACTGGAGTATTCAATCATGTGTTAGGAACTGTTTTTACCTCAAAAGGTAAAGATGACATTCTGCGACATGTGTTTAGGTTAGAAGTCATTATGTGTTGGGGCCGCTGGATGTGGAGTTTGTGTTCGAGACAACAAATGGAGTACGTCTCATCAATTCAACATTGACGGCCTTACCGGGACATGGACTTGCCCGCGTCAACGCCACTTCTGCAGAATTCCTCGATTTCATCATTGACAGGTTTGATGCCCTAACATGAATGATTTTCTTACCTTCCATTGGTGCTTTTTATTCTTCCTTCTATTACAAATATTCCATTAAAATCATATTTCAAATAGGACATCATTTTCTACGCTTTTTAACGATTCCGTAAGATTTGCCTCTTCTACTTGGTTTCTCTCAGATTTTTCATGTTCACTAATGTTCATTAATCATTGCAGGTTCTTGATCCAGCTCTTACTATTGACGATCTACGGCTTACATTAAACTTTCTTTGGACTGTATCTCACTTGTACTTGGACTTACACTTCCTTATTCGGATATTAGGTCCGCGGTCGCTGGCTTTGTGGACCTCTAGACATTTTGATCGACTACAAAGAGGACAGTCTGGACGTGACGAGAGTGCAAACACAACTCTACGCCTTACAGCTTGACTCCCTGACTTTAATTGACAAATATGGAGCAGAAATGGAAGATTTCAGAGTTGTCAGGTAAACATAACAACTCAATAAAATTTAAAGTTAAACCTTATAGAAGAGTTTGACGAGAATAACTCTGATCGAGAAGCAGAAATGCTATAGAGATGGTCATAATACATGCAGACTAATTAGACATGACAAAATTATACCAGTTCATTTTCTTCAAGAAAATGCTCATGAACTGATCGCTACACACATTATAATTTACATTCGCTTCTTCCAGACCGGTT